>WWET01000577.1:110817-128980 GCA_011038615.1 Limnodynastes dumerilii | reverse complement strand
CACCCCCCCCCCCCCCCCCCCCCCCCCCAACACAAAAGAATCTCCAAGCCCTTTAAAAGTAAATGAATAAAATAAGGGAAGGAATTTTTTTTTTTTTTTTTTAAATGGCACAGCAATGTAAAGGCAGGCTGTGGGGGGCCCTTAGACAGGGGGGGCCGGGGGCACGTGCCCCCTGTGCCCCCCCCTTAATCCGGCACTGCTGCCAACCTTGGGTGCAGAGAGGCCTATGTCCTGAGGGGCCTATGTGCACTGCACACCCTGCACCCATTATAGATACGCCTATGAATCACACAGATGCCCTTAAGCGCATTTTGTCTGTCATGAACTTGCCCATAGACACTGGACTTTTGCTAACCATTTAGGTTGTTTTAAGGTAACACCAAATAAGTATTTCTGATTAGGATCAACATCTGAATGCAATTGTAACTAACAGCTCTATTTAATAAAGCTTTTAAAAGTTCATTTTTGGAGTTATGAAGTTATAACTCCAAGAATGAACTTTTTGCTATTTACAATAGCTGCACCGCCATGGAAATCACCAGTTTCCATGGCCATGCGGTAAAACTTCACCTGCCTTCGCCAGCCTGTTGTTTTCAATGGGGCTGGCTATCTACTAACCCTCAGAGCGGAGTTTTATACTCTGCTCTGAGAGTTAAAATAACGCCATTTCAGACTGGCGGTCAGACTTCTCTTCCAGCAATCTCCCCATATAACCCCCTTTTTCTCCCCCTAATAGTTGTTATTAGGGGGAGAAAAAGGGGTATATGTATGGGTAGACCGCTGGAATATATGTAAATAACGTTGTCTTTAAAAAATTAAAATAAAAAAAATGTTGTAAATTAAAAAACAATAAAAAAAACAGCAGAAATAAAAGAACACAATAAAATAGCTTTAAATACTTACAGGACCGAAGGCGCGTCTGTACATGCGCAGTGCTTCTCATGCTGGGACTTCATTTTTTTTACAAAGTCCCAGCAGAGAGCCACTGCGCATGTGCAGGCTCTCCAGACACAGGAAGAAAGCCCGCGATGCCTGAAGAAAGTTCAGATGTCATCGCGGGACAGCCAGCAGAGGGTGAGTATTAGTAAATAGCCTGAACGTAGCTCAGAAGTTCGCGGAGAGCGAATTCGAACTTGCCTGAGCTACGTTCAGGCATTCTTAGTAAATAGAGCCCTATGTATGTGCCGAGTGCTAGCTTTTTACTAAAGCAGTGCAGCTGCGTGGTGTGTCAGGAGTGTTTGGCACTATGGACCGGATCCAGACTTCCGCTGCTTTCCATACATGTGGGGTCTGTCCGTGCGACAGAGAAAGAGGAGTGCAAACCCCCTGGATTTAAGCCTACTTTAAGTTCATCCTGCAGATCAGTGGTCCGTGTTATCGCTTATCCATACCTCTTATCTCTTACACTGTACAATTACCATGCTTTCCCCCACCCACTTTTAGCGGGCGGAGGGGAAGCACAGTCCATTTGCTCGCAAATAGGCTCATACGGTACAATTCTTGCTAAGCTAGGGTTACTAGCATGCGCCCTTCAGTCAAATCAGGCAACTTACGCGCCTTGCGTGCATAAGTGACCCGACGTTATCAGGTCTGGATCTGGCCCTATATGTCCGTGTCACAGTGTGACTGCATACACATGGTGCCAGGGATCTAAGTGGAAATTCTGACCCATTCAATAAGAGTTGGAGCAATGGCCTGCAGTTTTCACTGACAGCCTCTATGATTACCCCAGCTCCCCAGCGGAAATGCAGGACAGTCAGTATGAATATGCTTTAACTGCTGGGGCCGGACAGCAGTGCAGTGAGTACATAGCGGTGAAGAATACAGCTATGTCAGCACAAACATCTTTAAATCACAAAGAAATAATTAATCTCACCGTTTGATGTATAATCATGGACCGATGTTCATTTATCATTAAGAAAAAGTTGTATATTTTTCTACCCTCTAGAAGCACAGATGCCTCCAATGCTAACACTCACCCAACTGCAGTTCACAAGCAAACTAGACAAAAGTACAAATTAAGTTGTGGGATAGATCAGATGATTGTGGAAACCAGTTCTTCTAGGGACACTGCTTGTTAGTTTGTGTTTCTTGGGTCGTTTTGAAGTAGAATGTGATAGGATAATAACAGGATTTGGACAATTTATTGCTTAAACATGTGTCAGTTTTCATGTTATGATCTACCACAAGTCTACTATGGCAAAAACTCATCAGCCAATGCCGCTGCTTAACATAGTTTTACAAATTAATCTTTTTGCTTCTAGTATTTATGCTTTTTTATTTAGTGATCTGCCAATACATGTATATTTTGTAATAAAAGTGGTTTGCAAAGAACTTTTAAGGTTTGGAGGTTGCTTGCTCACAATAATACCTAAAATTCTTCTAATTCTTTCGGTTCACTTATAATCCTGTAATAAAACGAGTAATGTAACATTTATTGACAATAGGGGCAAGTTACAAAAATTTCAATTGTAATGCCATCTCACAGTGATAGACCACAACAAGCAAACCACGGCACCAAGGGATTGTGGTATTGTGCTCATAGCGCTGGATCCAAACCTAGTTAAGTGCTTGAACTTAGTTACTCCTGGGCTAAACCATGTTGATTGCAGGGGAGTCATCTATTGCAAACAGTATTAGAGTTGAGAGGTGGTGTTTTCCAGCCCAAGTCTAAATAACAGTGTGATAGTAAAGCTGGTTAGTATCTATATGCAGTAAGCAGTTCAAAGATATATCCCTGCATGCAAAGAATACAATTAACTTGACTCCCCCTGAAATCACCATGGTTTAGCCCAGAAGTAACTAAGTTCAAGCACTTACTTAAGTCTGGATCTAACCATAGTTACTAATAATTTATGGCCACAAAGAACAAGAAAAAGATGGAGGCTCCAAACTTTTTCTTAAGTACAAAGGCACTCCACAACTATTTATCTAGGGATATTTCACATTAATATGTACACTGGAAAAACCCCATGGCAGATAAAAACATTGCTTAGAGAATATAAGTAAATAATGACATTCATTCTTAAATCCTGTTGTGGCCAAGAAATCACTTTAACAAGTAAAATGATAGAGAAAAGGACTGCGGGATGGACGTCAACCATCAATTGTAAAAATGTGTTGTTATATGCTAAACCAGCCATTGGGACTTGTGTGAAATACAAATATATAGGACCATATTCACAGATCCGTTTTCACTTGGAGCTACATGCGTATCGTTTTAACTGCGCATGCGTAGTAACTTTATTTACGTAAGTTACGTAGAATATATGGACATATAGCTTTAGGCACAGACATGTAAATCGCACTTGAGGACATACGTATGGATGGGCGGGGTTGAAATATGTACTTGAAAATTTACATAAAAGTGGGTGGGGGGAGGCATTTAAATGAATGCATGAGGGCGTGACTATAAAGAATCGCACTCACGGAAGACATATACGCACATAAGGACACACGTAAAGAACAGAGTGGTCTATGGAGGTGTTAGTCAATGACTGCACGGCCGGGAGAGGGGAGTGTCGTGGGTGTGGCCTTGCTACGTGCGTGTGTATAACTGCGTACTTTTAAAAAACGGATCTGTGAATACAGCCCATAATAATCATTAGATCCATCAAATTTACACAGGGTACAGTTATTATTAAGAATTTCTTGCATAATAATTTCCTGTTAAAATTACAAAACAATGGTGTACGATTTAAGAAAATCATTTATGGGCTTGTTGAAACATATACTATACGGTTACTATGGAGAGCTATTTAGAAATGAGAATTCACGTGCCTTTGGAATGCATCAGGGGACACCCATTATTCATATATCATAAGTCAGCAGAGATCAATGACTTCAATATGTTATTGGCTTCACTGAGCAGGATCCTTATCTAATCTGAAAGTTGCTTGGATACTATGTGCCCTATTGGTTCCGAGAAGGAATCAGAAGAGTCACCCAAGCATCATCTTATTCATCATTGTCACTTGTTACTAGGAGCCACTGTCCCCAACATCTAACCCACTAATACACACATTCCTTGCTGTACAAAATAAAGGTGCATTAAAAGAGGCAGATGGATAGATAGATAGATAGATAGATAGATAGATAGATAGATAGATAGATAGATAGATAGAATGTTCAATGAAAACACTTCTCCAAAATAAGGAATGTCCATAGAGTGGTATGATGACCTGAAACAGAATTAACACAGATGAGCAATATACTGGGGTACAATCAATGCAAGAGAAGCCAACAAAAACAAGCTAAGAAACTATCCTTCTGTTTATATAGGACACTTATTTTTTATTTTATTGAAATGATCACATTAACATACAATCCCCATACTCCCTGATTGGGAAGAAACAATATCTATAGGAATAAATAGCTTGCCAAATTAACCCAGGTTATCAAAGTCTAACAATTAACCCATTGCTTAAGACAAGCATATGCAGTAATTCTTGCACAAGGAAAGGAAGAGGGAAAGGGAAAAGATGGGTAAAGAAGAATAGAAAAGAGAGACAATAAAACAAAAAATACTTTACACTATTCAAAATCCAACATTCAAGGTAAAACTTTGATCAGACCAAACATACAATTAGACCAGTAATGCACCATATACCATTGACACTTGTTTTTGTGTGGCCTACTACTTACACCACTCGTTAAATGGGGTGTGCTGGAGGTAACCGGCTGGAGGGGGACGGGGGGCTTGTGTTTTGGAAATTTGCAGCTCCCTGTTCAGCAGCTACAATTTTACATTTTTCATGCTATAAAATTCAACATTTTAATGGAAGTTAATACCAGCAAGGATAATTTTGTTGTGATTAAAGTAGAGCTTTTTGTAAACATGTGTTTCCATTTGTTTTGCTGTTATAAGGTGTATTTCTGTTCACTTATGAGGCTGAAATGTGTTGGTCGACTGCCTGGATCTCTGATTTCCTGATCCAAGTACAGCCTGTACATGGAGACCAAGTTTTCTGGATGTAATATGTAAATGTTCTTCATACTTTATTTACAGTTTCATTTGTCAGAGGGTTTTGTTATTGCAAGAGGGTTTTCTCCACGGTGTCTTGAAATTGTTCTTGACTGGAACTTATAAGAAGTAATTGAGCAGCTCTGCCAGGTTTCTCGTTGGTAATCTGAAACTTTGGGATATAAAGAAATAACTAAACAAATTCCCCCGTCTGAGTCACGTGTCATGGAAATTCTTGGAAGAAAATTTTTTGGAAGTGGAACCAAATTAAAAGTATCTGTAACAAGAGGAATCTTTATCTTCAAAACACCACAGCACTAGATTGTGGTTAACAATAGTTAAAATAACATTTTATGACATTAGTTTAAAGGGCCTATCAGTGAAGCCCTTTATTTGTGCAGGACAAATGCCAGTTTTTAAAAGCTAGAGAAATCCTCACTAATAGAACATCTTGTCAGATCCTGGATAGAGCAACAAGGAAACATGAAGCAGATCAATGAGGTTTATGCATAACAGAGGCAGATGAGAAATGCAGGAATGATGGTAATGAGTAAATAGTAAACTTAAGTTTGTAGGATTGACTGGGAAAAAGTAACATAATGGTCCAATGGAAAAATAGGGGAAAGCAGAGTCCTCGGGAAAGGCTGCTGAAGAGAAGGAGACAGAGGCCTTGGTAGGTGCAGGAGGGTTACTGGAGTGAATGAAACAGGAATTGGAGAAGATGCGACTGAGTACAAGATTATGGCAGGATCTGGAATTGAAGGCAGGAAGGGAATGCAGATCACATGAGCAACACTGTGAGACATTGGTACGAATAACAAAACTAGAGACACAGGAAAGGACCGAAACAGGAGAGTAGAGAAGATGACTGAAACCGAAGAAATAGGAGATGACTGGAACCAGAGATACAGGAGATGACTGGAACCAGAAGTACAGTAGATGACTGGAACCAGAGGTACAGGAGATGACTGGAACCAGAAGTACAGTAGATGACTGGAACCAGAGGTACAGGAGATTACTGGAACCAGAAGTACAGTAGATGACTGGAACCAGAGGTACAGGAGATGACTGGAACCAGAAGTACAGTAGATGACTGGAACAGAAGTATAGTAGATGAGTGGAACCAGAGGTACAGGAGATGACTGGAACCAGAGGTACAGGAGATAACTGGAAGGAGAGGTACAGGAGATGACTGGAACCAGTTGTACAGGAGATGACTGGAAGGAGCCAGAGGTACAGGAGATGACTGGAACCGGAAGTACAGTAGATGACTGGAACCAGAGCTACTGACGAATACAGGAACAGATGAGGGAGCTGGAACACAGGCACAATAATAATCTGGCACTATATTGTCCATTTTGTGGGCATTTCTTATAGGATTATGTCACCATTTTTAATACGCACTATGCTTCTGCAGCTGCATAATGATATTATCCTTAAAAATACTTCCAAAACTTACAAATGCACTAATTGCTTAACAACCCAGTATTTCCAACACTCTTCAGAAAGTAGAAACATTTGATTTATGGCCCAAGAATTAATGCTATGGCGATCGAACACATGTAGCTTTGATTCCAGCTCTTGTCAGTGGTAATAGAATTAGTAATGACAAGTAAAAGTATAGTACTTTACTTGTCACCATGGCAGAACAGTTCATGTTAAATTCAGTGGCTACATACACCAAAAATAAACTATTTATACTTTTTAATTTACTGTTTCATCATTCCCTTGGACAATATAAATTAGATTCTATCATCATATGGACCCAACAACGGAATTTATGTTTTATTTTGGTGGTGCAGAACAGTTTTATGTTTAATAAGATGAAAAATTAACATACATTTTTGTCACAGCTTTCAGTACTCGACACAAATTTTTCTGGACTAAGGAGCTAAAACTAAGGTAAATATTTAACTGGAAAGCAGTGGTAATGTAGAAACTGTTAATAAGGGGAAAAAATGTACACTCCTATAGAGATATAAATGTATTATTAAAAAAAACAAAAACATAATTTTGTTTAAAAAGTGTATAAATAGAAATACTTACATGTCAACATTTTTGCATAATAATGTAATAAGAATGTACATAGTTCAGATTGTAGTTCATTAGATAAAATCCCAGATTCACTTTTCACAGTTAATAAAGGTAATTGGACCCATGCCATAACGAACAAAATGCTTGGCTCCTGAGCTTCCAGCTCTCAGTTGCCATGGTAACCACATGGGTTGAAGAGAGAAATATTCCTCAAACATCAGTTAATTCATTAAAGCCAGGTGAGAGTAACAGATTAGGAGTAGAGCACTGATGGCCATCTTGGGTGCAACTGTAGTTTTTTTTTTTTAAATGGGTAGGTAGTTATGTGACATACCAAATAGACACAGAATTTTATAAGAAAACAATGGTGTTTAATAGATTTGTCTTTTGCAAATAGTGACATTAATGAATAAAACTACGTTAAAATAAACAAAACCATTGCTATTTATTTTAATGAAATTCTGCATCTGTTTGATATCACATTACTACCTTCCCATTTAAAAAATAGAGTTCAATCCAAAATGGCCCACTTCAAGATGGCCACTATACAGACCACATACCTTAAAATGTTTATTGCCACACCCAGATCATACGTGTAGACAATAGATTATTATATCCTTACTCATTTCCATTTTAAAAGGGTGTTTCTATAATGGACTTATGGACTACCCTGTATAATACTGTTATTAAGATATTAAAGCTTAAGTTGAACATATAAAAGCCATATGGTACCTACACTCATGATATGTGGCTTCATTATGTGCATCTGCACACTTTTGATGCGCCTGCCTATACTCTACACAGGCAAGGGACCGAATTCACAACCCTGTAATTTTTCACATAAGTGCCTAATTTTAAAGACCGCATGTACGCAATCTACGTAACGAAACGCTACGAAGATTGCGTAAAATAGTTACTACGCATGCGTAGTAGCTATAATCGTAAAATTAGGCACGTGTGAAAAACTACGGGGTTGTGAATCTGGTCCAAGATCAGCAGATCACTGCTGGCATTTGCATACACGGGCAGAGGGCGTCCTACTTGCACAGGAGGAAGAGGAGGATCCACAGAATTAGAGGAAGAAGATGAAACTCTCGGGAAATTGCAGAAATTCAGGCAGTTCCGGTATCCCGGTAAAGGCTGTGAAAATATGGATATCCTGACAGCTAAGGATGGAGTCATTGCTAGTGTTTTCAGGAACTCTCTCCCAGGACTCCATCTATAGCTGTCAGGACGCCCATATTTTCATAGCTTTTACCGGAGTGATTAGTAAAATCATATTTTATAATCTTTTTGTTCTTGAATGATATTTTCTTGAGCCAAAAGATTGCTACTGTTGTATAAGTCCACAAGCGCTTACTTGTAAATGGTATTGATAACAGACTGAAATAAATTGGTAGAATCAGTCTATATCTAGCTCTTTACAGCGGCAGAACAAGCGAGCGATGGGGCAGGTATAGTGATTACAGAGGGGCTCTTGAGATGATGATGTCATCCTGTAAGCCCTTTACCGTAGTTCTGCTCCACAATCGGCATCTTTGTGTATCCTGGACAGAGCCTGGCCTGTGCAGAGATGGACTGTGACAGAGATGATGTATACCCCAGCCACGGAGGTCCCACGGCAAAGCAACGGCTAAAGTGGAACCAAACATGAAGCTCATAGTGGAAATTTGGAAGCAGAAGTATGGAAATTCAGAAGTGGGTGGAAGCCAATGGAATCTTGAAGCTCTACAATTCAAGCAAGTGGCAGCGTGGCGCATACATATACAAAATCCCTATTACCTGCAGCATTGTAAGCCATGTAATTTGTTTGCAGCTTACTTTATTTGTCCTTTTTACACTTTTCAGTTTGTTCTGTTCCTCTAGAGACAATTTTAGATTGATTTTTCAATTGTTCTCTCATATATTTGTGGAATGTTCCTTCTTACAGGCTTTGTGATGAGCTAGCTTTGCCTTTTCAAGCTATGGAATAATAAAAGTACTGATTGTTTATGTCCTAACATGGATAGTGGCACAATATCATGCTGAGCTGTACGGAGAATATTTGCCATTCATATTGCTCTTTGTCACATGAATTTCCCCAATGGGTTTCACAATGTAGTAAATGGTGCAGTTTTCCCATTCCCCTACCAGAGAATAGCAGCACAGAAGTGCAGGAGCACTCAACTGACAGGGAGGTTCCCAGTTGGTAGAACTGCAAATACCAGGTGTGGGTTGAAGTCGAGAATGGTACTTTTGCAAAAGGGCCGTTCTGTACCAGACAATTTTGAATTGGCTCTGGCATCGATTGCTTTTGTCCTGCCGAGGACAAGCAATCAAAGACCGCGAACAAGAATCTGCAGGGAAGGGACTGTTAGGGTTAGGCTGCAGGTAGGAAAGTCTTAGGGCAAGCCTGCGGATAGGGGAGTCTTAGGGTGAGGCTGCAGGGAAGGAAGTCTTAGGGTTATGCTACGGGGAAGAGAGTCTTAGGGTTAGGCTGTGGGGAGGGGAGTCTTAGAGTTGGGCTGCGGCGAAGGGAGTCTTAGGGTCCGGCTGCAGGGAAAGGGAGGATTAGGGTTAGGGTAATGGATAGGGAGGAATGGGGTTAGGGTAATGGAAGGGGAGGGTTAGGGTAAGATTTAGGATAAGTGTTGGGGTAGGATACATACTTACCTTTCGCCACTGCAGATTCGTCTTCGGGATCTTTGATTGCTTGTCCTTGACTTGACAAGAGCAATCTATACCAGAGCCAATTCGAAATTGGCTGGTATAAAACCCGTAAGTATGAATGCGTTGACCACAAGGTGCCATGCTTCAACCTATGGTAACATGGCAATGTTATGAAATCCCTGGCCAGTGCCACCCAGTTGATGCTTTAGCTGTTCACTGCCTATGCACATTCTGGGACCCTACACGGGACCCCTTGAGTCCCCCAAAACACATTTTGTCCTGCTTCGAACAAGTTTTGCCCCTTCCCAATATATGTTTTGAATAGAATGTATTGTCAGCTCACATTGGCAAGAGCGTGTGACCACAATCTTATAATAGTATTCTGCATTGCTGCATCACATTATATAGCACTTTACAATATTAAACAATCTGGGTAGTTACAGACACACTGAGTGAGTTACAGGGTCTTACACTCTATAGGGCATTGGGGATTGATACATAGGTTGAAGTTCTATATATCACACTATAGAGCTGCCTGGTTGTAGTGAGTCTGTTGTGCTTTGGGCGCTGGCAGACCAAAGGGGTGTTGCAGAGCACAACCAAGTGCCATCTCTAGATCCCTAATATACTAGTGTTACATGTGGGATACTATTAGGGGTCTGGAATGTTTTACTGTATAATGTACAAGTGGAGAATATTATGGGTCTGGAAATGACGCATATAATATATGTGGGGTATATTGGGGATCTGGGAATGGCACATTATATACTGTATATATACTGCATATACCTTAATATAAACTACAAATAATAGTATGTGTCATTTCCAGACCCATAATATATCTTACATGTGCTTTATATAGTGTGCCATGTCCATAGATGTGTAATGAAAAGGAGATAGAAAGGACAGGGGGCGGGCGAAGGAGGGAGAGAGATGTGTAATGTAAGGGGGAGATGTGTAAATGTATATAGGACATGGGGGGGCGTGTATAAGGAGTCTCTCCATAGACTTTCAATGTAGTAACAATCAATGTGAGGCACAAAGAAAAGAACCCAACAATCAATATTCGTTTAAGTAAAAACAACACTTCCTTTTAGCCAGCAAATATTGGGGAACATACTCCCCCCGCTCCTTGGCACACAACACTACTTGAGGACTGGGTTGGGGGGCACCATAACCTTCACTTGCTTCAGGTGCCATGAATCCATGCAACACCTCTGCCTGTATGATCCAATCACAAAGCAGTGTTAGTACTAGGACTGAGGGGAAATGTACCATGGAAAGAGAAAGTGGGTAAATTTATATTAATCATTTAATTGAAAGGGAAATAGGATAAGAAAATTGTTGTAAAGAGAGCAGTCAACGTTTAAGAAGTAGAAAGCTCTAGTAGTAATCTCTTCTACAGAGGTAACTTTAAAGGGAGCACTTGAAAGCTTGGGGATAGGTCCAGAATTAAGTACGCTAGCCGCTGACGTAAAAATGCTGTTTTGTATGTACTGCGCATGCTTGCGGCAGATGTTACGCCACGTAAATCTCAGAATGTACGTACCAGCCTTGTATCAACAGCGTAACTATGTACAAAGGGGCGTGCCAACCATACGACACCCGTAATTACGCTTCAGAGGCAGGGTGAGGCATTTAAATGGTACAGTATGGGCGTGCTTAGGCAGGTACATATATATAACCTTTACATACGTCAGTACTTACACAGTGAGAAGTTAAGGTAGGGTTTGGCAAGCGTAAAACGGCCAAAGTACATACGAGCGAGGGGAGGGACAAGGGGAGTGCATACAAAAAAACGCTAGCGTAAATACACTATGCATTGAAACGTAATGGAAACGTAGGTCTGGAACTGGGCCTTGGAATGTAGAGGATAGTCAATGGGAAAGGAAGTTTATTCCAGAGAGTGGGTGCAGCACAGGAGAAGTCATGTAACCTGGAATCATAGTATTTATTCAGTTAGGAAGAGAGCTGGAGATCCTGAATATTTGACACTAATTTGATACATCTGATTGACCTTACATGGAATATTATATACGAGGTACATTCAAGTTTTAAGGTCTCCCATTTTTTTTTCTCTAGAATGGGAGCAGGTAGTACTTGGGGTATGATTTAAAAGATGCGGTTATATTTTAAGGTTGTGACAGACAGAATGTACAAAACGCCAGCTGTTGGTAGGAGCGCCTTAAACGCTAAAAACGGCTGCGAGTCGCAAATGCTGACTGAAGAACACAAGGTTTTGTGCGTGCAAATGAGTCAGGCGATTTTGAGAGGTGATGACAACACAAATGGTGCTTTCCTTTCATCAAATATCACCACGGATAAGACATGGATGGGATTTTCAGATGACTCCTGCGTCAGCCAGTTTCCAGTGGAATAAACATACCCCCAATAAAGTATTCCCAGCTGCCATGCCATGCAGACCTTGCGTGAATAATGGGTGACTATGTTGAGAAATGACAAGTTTCCTGATGTATGTGCTTTTCAGAAAAAATTAGGAGATCTTAGAACTTAAATACAATGCGCAGTAGCTACTGTTTAGTGAACTACGTCCGTCTATGGAAGACGGACGTAGTTCTGGATCCGGCCCAATATGTGTAATGTACAGTGCCAGTATTAAGTGTTTGTGCGCGCATAGTGTACAGGCTGTGTAGCGTGTGAGTACATGAGGCTGTGTATAGTGTGTGTGTATATACATACATACACACGTATTTATATATATATATATACACATATACATATACACTGTGTATAATATTCCGTGTAAAGTATCAAAATCAAGCAACACTTGGAAACTCTTAGGCTAAACATACACTGACTGGAGAAATATTTTTTATTTAATTTAGACAGGATTTAGCTGCGCTTCTAAGGTTACATTTTAAAATGATTTTAAACTTGCCATAGAAAACCTGTCGCATGTGATAAATATCGTCCATCTGCGTTTTATTACATGGACTGGCATGTTTTCCTTATCCTCCATCACTCGCTATATTGGCACATTTAGAATATCTCTGAATGACATCAAGTTACAGTAAGTTTGTCTGCAGAAACTCACAAGAAAGACGAGGTTATTATATGAATGGTTATGAAGGCTCACTTATTAATCACATGGACATGGAAAGAAAACTGTCAACTAAGCTGTAAATGGTGCCATGCAAATAAAATAGCACAACGCTGTGATGAAAGTATGGGGGCTGTCAGCTCATGGCAGTCTTTGAATTTAAACCTCTGAATTATAAAATTTGCTGATCTGAGTGTTGTTATCACAAGGTGGCAGTTGTTTTTTTTAGTGTTCCAGATCCACAATTAATAATATTATGGGCAATTTTACTAACATAGGGCCTCATTGAGACCTACGATGGTACACTGAGCGGACTAACGCTCAGCGTGCCATCGTTTCCCTCCCCCTTGCCCCAGTATATGAACAATCGTTTACGCCGGCTGAAGGCTACCCTAACTTCAGCCGGCGTAAGCGACTGTTAATACAGTGGGACAGCGGCGTTGATCTGTTAACGCCGCCCTCCCAACTTCATTACCCTCCCTCCCCCCCGCCTACCTGCACTAACTTCCGTGTAGTAACGCTGGGGGACGTCCCCTCCAGCGTTACTACACTGAAGCTACGGATGCCCGATCCACGATCGGGCGTTTACGCAGCTACGCCGGGCAACATCTGCCCGGCGCATGCACAGATCATCTCTTTAGACGATCTTATGCTGCTGGCCGGCGTATTATCGCCGGCCAGCGTAGTTCTGGATACGGCCCTTAGAGCTGGATTCAGACTTAAGTAAGTGCTTGAAATTAGTTACTCCTGGGCTAAACCATGTTGATTGCAGGGGAGTCATATTTCATCTGTTGCAAACAGTATTAGAGATAAGAGGTGATGTTTCCTATCCCAAGTCTAAATAACAGTGTGATAGTAAAGCTGGTCAGTATCTGTGTGCAGTAAGCAATTCAAAGATATAGCCCTGCATGCAAAGAATACAATTAACTTGACTCCCCCTGCAATCAACATTTTGTTTAACGACAATTAGGGCTCTATTTACAAAGATCATTTTAATGCGACAGGGAAAGTTTTCACTTCAAAACTGGCCCTATCGCATTAAAATGAAGTTAAGCATATTTACAAAATGCCAGAGCAGAGTTTTACACTCAGCTCCCGGCTTCAGAATAACGCCAGCTCAGGCTGGCGTTAGTGGTAAGTATTCTGGCGATGTCCCCATATACCCCTCTTTTGCTCCCCCTAATAACTGTTATTAGGGGGAGGAAAAGGGGGGGTATGTATGGGGAGACCGTCGGAATACATAGAAATACTGCCGGAGGGCAGATAAATAAATAAATAAATACATTTTTGGAACTTAAAAAAAAATCTATAAAAACATAAATAAAACAGAAAATAAAACTAAATATTATAACTCACCTGTCCGGGCGTCCCGTCGGGCTGCAGCTGTCCGGTTCCGGCATGAAGACACTGCACATGCGCAGTGTTTCTCATGTCAGGACTTGGGAAAATTTCAAAGTGCCTAAAGAGAAGCACAGCGCATGAGCCGAATAAGAGCTACTGCGCATGTGCAGTACTTCATTCATGCATAACATGAATGTGAGGTACTTCAAGGACCCGGCAGCTGATCGCGGGACCTCGCAGGAGGGGTGAGTATTTGTAAATACTGTCAACGAAGCTGCCAGGCTCGCTGCAATGATAAGCAAGCCTGATGCAGCTTCGTTCACATTTATTATTATTTTTTTTTATTTTATTTTTTGCTCAAGATAATGTGACAGAGACAGCATACCTCCACATGAAAGTAATGTGGAGTGTGACAGAGACAGCATATCTCCACATGGGAGTTATGTGGAGAATCCTGACCAGGTTTTAGAGCAGCAGCAGAGAACCTGGGTGTGATGAGGCTTGGGCTAATCAACAGCACCTGTGCTCTCCTGACATAAGTGTTTCAAAGACAGAAGGTCAGGACTCTTAATGGTGGAATAGCTGCCCAAGGGTTGGGGTATGATAGGGACCACTGGAACACCTAAAGAGTCGTGTGAACTATGCTGTGACACTTGTATGCTGCACTACAAGAACAACTTTCTGTTGGTGATGTTGCTGACCTGTTATGCTGTCTGCCTGCTAGAAAATAAAAGAAATTGACTTTATTTCCTCCATGTGATGTGCTCCTTTATCACAATAATTATTTGAAATGATATAACTTTATCAAACGGTAAAATTGCAATGCTTACAAATAAAATATGAATACTGAAAAAAAAGATCATTAGTTTAGGCTAGTTGTACCATTTTGTGGACTGCTTTTGTTATTCTTTTCCTTCTGATATGCAAAAGTGGCACCATCTACTCCAAGACATGGCATCCGCTACAGTACATAGATCTAAACAGACATCTTTAAATGTAACGCAGGTGTATATAAAGCTCACAAAATATTTAGCTGTAAGACTTCAAGAAGACACAATTATGGAACAGAATCTTTCTTATTTTTCTTTGTTTTGTGAAAGCAATTAAACACAGAATTAATTAAAATGGTAAATTAAAGCAAAATAAAATTAACTAACCCCAAGTAGCAAAATATATCATCATTTTATCTATACATATTTGTTTGTATATATGTATTTATGTTTGTATGTATGTATGTATGTATGTATGTATTTATTTATTTATTGATATGAGCAGTGTTTCTGAATACCAAATTCTCTGTCTACTTCCAGTGTGCATTGCTTCACCATAAGACATGCTAGAGAAACACTAGTTCCTCTTGGTGACCTGCAAACAGAGTGACAGGGGGAGTTCAGCCCCTCTCTTAAGCGGAATTAAACACCCCGCACGTATGATAAACGAGCTGGTGTGTGCATTCAGTCCAAGTCCTAGCATTAATGCCATTACTTTAGAAACTACCGAGGAAAAGGATCTAGGAGACATTATTTCATGTGACTTAAAGGTAGCTAAGCAATGTAACAAAGCAATGAGAAAGGGAAGTCAGATGCTTGGTTGCATAGTGATGCCCGTTTATAGTTCATTGGTACGACCTCACCTAGAATACTGTGTTCAGTTCTGGAGGCCATATCTCCAGAAAGACATAAATACATTAGAGACTGTGCAAAGAAGAGCAACTAAAATGGTCCATGGCTTGTGTCACAAATCATACCAAGAAAGGCTAGAGGAACTAAACATGTATAGCTTGGAGCAGAGAAGGGAGAGGGGGGATATGATAGCAGCTTTCAAATATATCAAATGTTGTGACTGGCTAGAGGAGGGGGCTTTTTTCAAAGGAAGAGGTGTAATAGAACATGAGGGCATGAATATAAACTGGAGGGTGGAAGATTCAGAGGAAATGTGTGGAAAAATTACTTCACTGGAAGGGTGATAGATAAATTTAGTAGCCTCCCATGTGATGTGGTTGAGGCTAACACAGTAGAACAGTTTAAACTTGCTTGGGATAAATATAAGGATATCCTAAATCTTAAACTAAATTGAGGGTAAATGGTCAGTATAGTTTTAAAAAAAACAAATGGGCAGACTGAATGGGCCATGTGGCTCTTATCTGCTGTCACTTTCTATGCTTCTATGTAAGGTCTGATATATTTTTCAATTTTTTCTGCAGTAATAAAAAGTGACATAGCAGCATAGATTCAAATGAAATAATGTATATATAACATAATAACATGAGAGCTTAACCTTAATGCCAAAACTAGTATTTTCCGAGACTAATTTATGAATCCCAGTGTCTGTATAACTTCTTTAGTGCAAACACCTTTCATTCCAAATAATATTGATGTAACATAGTATCTCAAAAGTTCACTAGTTAAAAATACACCAAAAACTTGGAAAACATTCAATAAAGTACAATTGCTCTTGTATGTAATTCCAAAGGCTTAGTGTCCTGTGATGAAGATAAGCAGAGGCTGATGCCAAAAATGCCTTATTTCAGTCGACGACAGTTTGGAAAGAAAGCAGAATTAGTTTGCAGTGAAATACAGACTATTTCAGTGACTTAAATGGTCATCCAAGAAGATTTGATGTGATGTTATTGTTGACAATGTATTCATAAAAAATACATATAAATGCATATAAATCATAGTGATTACACCTATAAATATTTCACAAAATTATTTATGACACTTTGTACTTTGATACTGATGGCTTAATAACATGTCTTCCTTAAAAGAAATGACACAATGGAGTCCTATCAGTATACTGCTTTGGAACACCTGACAACCTTGGCCACATAAAAAAAATGGTTTAAGGTAATCTAGCCTGACAGTGTCCAATAGGGCTATAGCTAAGTAATAGATCTAATAGATCTAGATATGTCTTAATGACAAAGACTTACCAAAACACGTAGTTGTGAATCCGTTCCAAAGTCTATAGAATGTGCATTTTCAATGTAAAAATAAACAGTTTCCATATTGCAAGTAAGACATGACTTTGTTAAACTAAATGCAACCTGCAAAATAGACAGCCTAATATAATACACTGTCCAAGGCTTATTGTACTTGACTATACTCGTGGTGGGAGTCCCCAGTCCAATGGTCTGCCTTTAGAAATAGAGACAACCAAAAGTTCTTTTTCGGCTGTCTCTATTTCGAATGGCAGCCATTTTAGATTTTTTTTATGAATGGGTGAGTGTGCCGATTGGCATTTCACTCATTCGGTTTCACCGCAGACTCACCACTAGCTTACTCAAATCTCCGGTGATTTAGTCTGGAAAGGGGGGGTTTGGGTTAGGATCTTACAAAGGGAGAATTAGGGCCATAGAAGGGGAAGGTTATGGTCAGGTTGCGGGGAGGGGGGGGTCTTAGGGTTAGGTGGGGGATTTGGTGGGATTCCCCCCTCCTCAGCAGCTTGTTACAACTCATATTAGTACCAACCAAGGTGTTTGTATACACCCTTCTTCCTAGGGTCTTAGGGTTAGGCTATAGAGGAGGGAGGGTTAGGGTCAGGCTAGGGAGAAGGGAAGGTTAGGGTCAGGCTGCGGGGAAGGGAGGGTTAGGGTAATGGAAGGGGAGGGTTAGGGTTAGCATTAGGGATAGAGTTGGGGTAGTTTTTACACTTACCTATCGGAGTTCCGAGTTCGGTGCTCCGGGGATCGATTTCTATGCCTCATCGAAACATAAGCAATTGATATCCCAGCCAGTTCCAAACTAGCTGGGAGAGAACAACCCTATTGAAATAAGGCCGTTCTAAGAGGGGACCCACACCCCTATACTCATATACCCAATAGTCGTATGCAACATCTCCTAACTCCTTAAGGATTCAGAGCTGCTGTTGCATTCACATCTTTATAGCACCTAAGCCGTTCATGAGTTGTGTCAGATTTAAGCAAACACGGCACAGGTGTATCTATAATGGGTACAGGGTGTGCAATGCACATAGGCCCCTAAGAACATGGGGCCCCTTGGACACTGACTCTGCACCCAAATCTATGTCTTTACAGTAAATATGCTTAGGCGGCTCATATGCCTTTTTTTATTTTTTTATGTGTGGGGGAGGGGTGCCACAGAGGAGGGGTCCAC
>WWET01000577.1:76342-99762 GCA_011038615.1 Limnodynastes dumerilii | reverse complement strand
GCCTGCTGAAGACATCACTCTTCCGGTACCCATTCAGAGCTGGCTTTTTGGCTTCTCTTAGGCTTTTCAGAATGCTCAGTCTTCTTAGAAGCTTTCTTCCTCCTAGAAGATGCGCTGTGTGTGGCCGCAGCTTTGTGTATTCCAAGGCGTTTCTTTACCTTTAATCGAATGAGATCTTCTCTGCCGATCTCAAGCATCTGCTCTTCCCAGGACTTCATCTCATTTTCATACCTGATCTTGTCGTCTTCAGCTAACTGGACATACATCTGTGAGAGCAATCATAGCGTGTTCAATATCTTACAGCTTTATTAAATTCATTTTATTAATGCTTTTAAAATGGACTACAAAACAAGAAAAAAAAAAAAGAGCACTTTAAAATTCCCGCTTCACATCATTTCAGTGGACTTCAAATCAAATCTATAAAAATTACTACCTACAGGACACTTATCTTAATATTTAACTTTGACATTTTTCATCAATGAAGAACAGTTTTAGGCTAGAGAAATAAAGGTTATATTGAGGTAATATGCACTCCTGGACTTCCTTAGTGAACATGTGTAATAAATACCACTTCTTAAATAATATCATGTGAAATATTATTAAGTGAAACAAACAGATAGCATAGCATTAACTGAACAGGATTAAAATCAAAGGGCATTGTTAAAGTAGCATGCTAATAATAATAATCTAACCTAACAACGAAAATAATTATGGATGAGATCCAAAACTCAGATTACCCCTATTTTTCAAGCTTTTCACCCAGCCTGCAGACACTATTTCTTTTGCATGTATGCAGATTTCTAATAGCGGACCAGAATGCATTCCAGACTTTAGAAAAATTGCACACCAACGGAGGAGCTGGCTTGAGTTCAGAGGTTGGCGTTCCCTTCTAGACACAGTACATTATAGGCGTGCCATCGTAATGCATACCAATTCTGTGTTTTATAAGTCTGCATAATGCTTTGAATCCTTTGCTTAGGGATCCAATCCCAGGAAACTCAGGAGTACTTGATTTGTCCCTAAATGGCTTTTGTGGCTCACTGAAATTGCCAGTTTTACAGTGACCCTTAATGAGTGCTATACTGCCAAAAAATAAAAAAACGAAGTGACAGGCCAGCAGAAGAAAACTGGCTCATTTTAAATGGTACAAACAGTACATTTTAGATCTCGATCACAAATGAATTCCAATAGTATTTCTCACCTGTTTTTGTGAGCTGGGCAGGATTCTCCACTTGTCATGCAGACTGGTCATCTTATCCTGCCAAACAGTAAAGAAATGCATTCATAAACGTGTAAACACAATGCAATAGTTGCTCAAGAAGCAAAAAATGCACAAAAACACATAGAAACAATATAGTTGCCTTTATTGCCTTAAATGCAATTCAGAGCGGATTGGTGGCTACAATGCATGACAAAGCAACACATACATAAGGTGCAAAGCACTTGCACCTTAACAGAAACATGTAAAGAAATCTAGAAAGCAATCTAGAAACACGTAAAGCAATCTAGAAACATGTAAATAAATCTAGAAAGCAATCTAGAAATATGTAAAAGGTCTAGAAAACAATCTAGAAAAATGTGAAGAAAAAAACCTAGAACCATGTAAAAAAAAAATCTAGAAAGCAAGGTAGATGGGGCAGGAAATACGTTCAGTCAGAGAAAGAAACTTCACTATCACTGGCTTGTTGGTGTACTTTGGAGATATTGGGCCGGATTCACAATCCTGGACGTATTGCACATACGTCCTTAATTTAACGATAATAGCTACTACGCATGTGTAGTAACTTTTTTACGTATCGTTTTGTTACGTAGTCTTAAAAACCGCATATACGCAATCTACGTAACAAAACGATACATAGAGTAAAAAACTGTTTCTACATTTACGTAGTAGCTATTATCGGTAAATTAAGGATGTATGTGCAATACGGGCCATTGTACATATGCCTGGATACCAGAAGCAGACGGATTTTCTTGAGAAAATACTTCACAAATATTTCAGACAATTTTTTACATTTTTTTTATTAACAGTTTCTTATACAGCGCCATCATATAAGTAGCGTTTTACAATTTTAGGCATTCGCATCAGTCCCTGCCTCACTGGCGTTAATTTAAATAGTTAGTCAGCCGCCAATTAACCTGCTTGCATGTTTATGGTTTTAAAACATAACTTGCAACACTCAGGGAATTGGCAATAGCTACACACTGTTCATCCACGTACCAAGAAGCTACCACCTTTATTCTCGTGAAAGTGTTCAGACATGAAAATGTTGAAAGCACTGCGATTTCCCTTGGGTTTCCCCAGTATGGACAGCTCCTAAAAGGTAAAACAGGTGTTATTCACAACTCATACATGATGTTTCTGTGATGTACTACTTAATAAAAAAAAAAAAAAAACGTGTTTAGAAGGTCTTAGAAGAAAACGTTAAGAGGGATAAACAAAAAACAGCCAAAGGGACAAGATTTATTGCCTATTTAGATGGAATTGCAAGAGAATATCCAGAAATGATATACGAGAGTGCCTGGCTCACAACAGAAAAAGGAGAACAAGACACAAGAAAAGAAAAGCTCAGCAAGCTTACAGCACTCCAGAAAACAAACGTGAACAAAGACACTTCAGATCCAGAACAGCGCTTCTGTGCGAATTTACGCCTGGCGGACACATAAAATCGTGATTTTGTATGTACTGCGCATCGCACGACAGATAATACGCAACGTAACTGAGCATATGGGTCATTCACGTATTTGCTGCGTAAATTCGTACGTGTGCGCGTGACAAATTTACGTGTGCCAAAAGTACGTCTAAAATACGCAACGTAGGCGGGGTTTTCATTTAAAGTGTACAGTATGGGCGTGCTTAAAAGTTAAGGTAGGGTTTGGAAAGCGGAACTCGGTCCAAGTACATACATTCAAGGGGTGTGCCTAGGGGAGTGTATAGAAGGTACGCACGTGTAAATACACTACGCTAGTAAACGGATTGCAGGCGGAGTTCTGGATCTACCCCCTTGTCTGTAATTGTTAAGATCAGGGCTCAACAAATCTCAGTAGACTTCAGGCATCAGTATCTAGATCTATATCCAGAGGGGGAATGTATGCATAGAGCTTTAGAATACAATTTACAATTGTAGATCGTTGTGCACGGCAAAAAGCATACAGCCAATCAGGTTAATAACCTAACCTAAAGCCAGCACAAAGGAACCAAGCAACAATGAAGCTTAAATGCAATTGTGTACATAGGTTTATTCAACCAACCGAGAAAAAGACACCTCAGTTATCATAAGAAAAATAGAAAAAACACCAAGACAAAATGAGCAAAAAAGTCCTATCAAAGAACGTAGAATAAGTGATTCCAATGAAGATACAAAGTCAGTGATCAATTAATGTTGAATAATAGACCAGGAGACATGTAGAAATGCATCCAAAAACTTCACAAATCAGTAATTCAGCTCCTGTTAATCATCTATAAGGTATAACTGTAAAAGAGAATAGAAGGTTTTCCAGACAGCTGTTTCAGTGCTACTACAGCTCCATCATCAGGGGAATCTAAGGAATGCTAAACCTGCACCTTGTGGCCCCGGAGTGAGGGAATAAATAGTAATCCTGACCAATCTCCCTTCTAGTGGCACACAGAAATTAGCTGTCCAGGCGCCTCCAACATGCATCACTTTGAGTGACAGTAGCTCGGCCCTGCTGCTGTTGCTAGGTTCCCATGTAAACAAACCCCCGGGCGATCATCACATAGATCGTTCCACAGCCACTCTGTCTGGAAGTGTATGTAATGTGTGGGGGTGCAGGAAACTAAATGAAGGACTGAAACAAAGTGTTGGCCACAGGGAATCATATTGTGGTGCATAGAAACACTGTAATAGTAGGGTCAGTGTGTATGTGAATTGGGGCATGATGGGGATGAACATACTGCATAAAGTAATGGTACAATCCCTGAAGGGGCCGTTAAATGAATCTCCCAACAGAGGTATATTATGAACCCCTCAAGTAAACGTCAGGGAACCGACGTGGCATCTCCATAAGCTACTAGCTCAATCACCCAGGGATCACCCGCCCCTAAAGTATGAAGACTCCACTTGCGGTGCTGGTGTGGTGGGGCCGAGTCTACCATGTACCAAGCGACACCCCCTTATGACAACCATAGGCTCAGCAGGCGGGGCGATAATGGCCTGTGCAGAATACACCCAGCCCTTACTGTACGATTTAAATGCTAAGCACATCCACCATGTGTATTCCGTATGTATGGTGTGTGGCCCGGTCCCCCTTGCAGAGGCTAAATTCAGCATCGGGCACCATGCGCAGTACCTTGCGTATGTAAGTCAGCTCATTTTATTAAATCAGGATCAGGTCCCTAATTGTCTAAAGTGAAAGAGCTTATTTAGGACATAAAAAAAGTGGGAGAGAAAACTTTGTTTGGTTGTTTATCTGTAAACTCTGGAGGCCTTAGAAACCACATGTACTAACGAATTGCCCTGTACAGAGAGAAGAGGCCTACAGGTGAAACTCGAAAAATTTGAATATCATGCAAAAGTTCATTTATTTCAGTAATTCAACTTAAAAGGTGAAACTAATATATTATATAGACTCATTACATGCAAAGTGAGATATTTCAAGCCTTTATTTGTATTCATTTTGATGATTATGGCTTACAGCTTATGAAAACCCCAAAATCAAAATCTCACAAAATTAGAATAATGTGACAAGGCTCAATATTGTAGGCTCAAAGTGTCACACTCTTTATTCCAAAACACCTGCAAAGGGTTTCTGAGCCTTTAAATGGTCTCTCAGTCTGGATCAGTAGAATTCACAATCATGGGGAAGATGCTGACAGTTGTGCAGAAAACCATCAATGACACCCTGAACAAGGAGGGAAAGCCTCAAAGTAAATTGCAAAAGAAGTTGGATGTTCTCAAAGTGCTGTATTAAAGCACATTAATAGAAAGTTAAGTGGAAGAGCAAAGTGCAGAAGAAAAAGGTGCACAAGCAGCAGGGATGACCGCAGCCTGGAGAGGACTGTCAGGAAAAGGCCATTCAAAAGTGTGGGGGAGCTGGTCTGTTGTCTGAAATTTTGCATCTCATTTGGAAACCAAGGTAGAATGGAGAGGCACACAACCCAAGATCCAAGATGCTTGAAGTCCAGTGTGAAGTTTCCACAGTCTGTGTTGATTTGGGGAGCCATGTCATTTGCTTGTGTTGGTCCACTGTGCTTTATTAAGTCCAGAGTCAACGCAGCCATCTACCAGGACATTTTAGAGCACTTCATGCTTCCTTCAGCAGACAAGCTTTATGGAGATGGTGACTTCATTTTCCAGCAGGACTTGGCACCTGCACATACTGCCAAAGGAACCAAAACCTGGTTCAATGACCGTGGGATTACTGTGCTGGTTTGGCCAGAAAACTCGTCGGATCTGAACCTCATGGAGAATCTATGGGGCATTGCCAAGAGAAAGATGAGAGACATGAGACCGAACAATGCAGAAGAGCGGAGGGCCGCTACTGAAGGAACCTGGTCTTCAATAACACCTCAGCAGTGCCACAGGCTGATAGCATTCATGCCACGCCGCATTGAGGCAGTAATTCATGCAAAAGGGGATCAAGCCAAGTACTGAGTACATATGCATGATTATACTTGACATTTCTGTATTTAAAAACCTTTTTTTAATGATTTCATGTAATATTCTAATTTAGTGAGATTTTGAATTTGGGGTTCTCATAAGCTGTAAGCCATAATCAACAAAATTAAAACAAATAAAGGCTTGAAATATCTCACTTTGCATGTAATGAGTCTATATATTAGTTTCACCTTTTAAGTTGAATTACTGAAATAAATAAACGTTTGCACGATATTCTAATTTTTCGCGTTTCAGCTGTATTTCACTAGTAAGACCACTGTCTTTAATATCTTGTAAAAATGTTAATGCTTAAGGAAAAAAATCAGTGGATTCAAAACCAAAGCAAAATGTTACCTGAAAAAACCATAGACACTCGCTGGGATGTTTACATTAGAGTATAATTTCTATTTAAAAAATTGCAGTAACAAGCATAGGCTTAGCCTGCCACACACTAGAGTGATTATTGATAGATTGGACAATAATCTCTGTAATGTGTGTTGCCGATGGGTTTCTGAAGCCTCAGATTAGGCTAGGGTTCCATAAGCTACTTGTTCAAAATTCCTGACTGATAATCATCCCGAGGGGACAATATTGTGTAGTGTGTGGGCAAGTCTGAATATCACACCCTGTACCTCCACCTCCTGTCCAGAGCTTCTCCATCTGACTCCCTCCAAAACAAGTCACAAGTAGAGCAGTAAAAAAAAAAAAAAAAAGTAGTAAAAGCTCTGCCTTCTGCATGACACGCAGGCCTCCATACTCTGTAACTACTATACATTCTGTTAATTATAGTCAGACAGAGGGGGAAACTACGACAAACCTAAGATTGGCTGCACTGGCCTCCTGTCAATCAATGCAAAGAGGATGCCTGGATGCCTGTACAACCCATGCATCAGCTACAAGGGACTCCCAGAAGGATAGTGAGTGGCACAGATACTGGAAGCGTTACCCAGAGAAAAATCATCCTGTTTATCAACCATCTCTTGCTGGTAGCAATAAAACTATTGTGTGGCCAGCTTTATGTTAGATATCTACAGCAGACTGTGAGTAATGACATCAGTAGAAGAGGATTTTCACCATTCTAGAGCATTAATATATGGGGGGAAAAAATAAAAAAATAAAACACATACTTTGGTTTTAAGAAAAGCTTGAATGCATTCTACAGGTAAACATATTTTACCCTTTTCTTTTTGGTGAATTTTCTCTTTGCTCTTTTCTCTTTCCGGTGTATTTTTATTAGGTCTAGTTCAATAGGACTCAAATTTTGCTTGAATTTTCTCATTTCGTCTTTGTAATTCAGGTAGTCAGCGTTTGCAGCTTCTATGTATGGCTAAAACACAGAAAAGGAGAATAATGTGTACATTTTCTCTATGCCTTATTGACAAATGTCATCTCAAGACAAATCACTTCTGCTATGTGGACACATAAGGATGCCTGATGATGACAATTTCTTAGAGGACAAACAGTAGCCATTTACAGGGGGTGGGGTGGCATTTGGCAGCTGATTAAAATGGACAAGTGGTAAGGATCCAATGTTAATTCTAAATCACTGGCTGGAAAGTGTTAAAGGGAAGTCAAACCTTAATTTAAAAGTGGTTACCTTTTTGTCAGATTCTGGAAGTTCATTCCATTCCTGTGCAAGTATTTTAGAGATTTCAAGAGTCTTCATCTCTGTAAAAAAAAAAAAAAAAAAAGGAAATAAAGAGGGAAAAGGATAAAAGTCTTTATTAATCACAAAGAAAAAAAATATGCTTTAGTATATGTATACTTGGATTGATTGTGCACCTATGTTTCACCTCATTTTCAAAACTGCAATAAGTAGCATACCTGTGTGCAATTTATAAGTACCAGAGGCATGTTAAATAAATAATGAACGTTTTAAGAAGGCTATAAAATGGAAAAGTGGAGATGTAACATATAATCAATCAGATTCAGGATTTCATTGTTCTAGTATATTTCACTAAGTGACAGTTATCATCTTAATATATGTATTAATATATGATGAGAAGTATTTTCTCCTCAGTAGTATAAGAGAATATTAAATTAGGCATTTGATTATCAAAGTTTGCTTATGCGGGGGAATAGTGTCAGAAGTTATAACCGGGCACTCCTGCTTAGATGGGCAATGAAATTTCTATTAATGTAACATGAAACTAGGGTAACAA
Source organism: Limnodynastes dumerilii (assembly GCA_011038615.1). Taxonomy (NCBI): domain Eukaryota; kingdom Metazoa; phylum Chordata; class Amphibia; order Anura; family Limnodynastidae; genus Limnodynastes; species Limnodynastes dumerilii. The sequence goes on along the minus strand of WWET01000577.1, from coordinate 91,985 downwards.
TGTTCTAAATTACCCAAATTATCACTTTACATGACTTAGGAGAATACTTTTTATTTACCTCTGAATCTGAAAGAGAGTAACTATGGACTTTTTAAGTTGTATCTACACGAAATGGGATTTGAACACATGAACCAATAAATAAATAAATGTTAAGACCTAACCTATTAAACCTGTATATTATAGATAAAATGAATTGTTCAGCTTAAATTACCACTGAGGAAGACCTTAGTAAATTGGCTTATAAATAATACCAAGTTATCTTAGGCTGAGATATTACTGAGCTCACCAGGATGCTTTTTCAGTACACTTGATCGCTGCTTTACAATAAAGCGAAAAAAAGATGTCAGAGGACGTTTCGGGTAGTTATCTCGGACTGGAGTATTTGTCAAATTTTCTGGGGAAGTACTTTTTGAGAACCATCTTAAGGTGGAATTAGGCAAGGTTGAAACTGCTCCAGATAAGCTGATGCATCTGTAAACAAAAAATTGTGATTCATTTAAAAACTGTAAGCAAATATGAAAAGCAAAGTAACTAGTTGAAAAACCCATAGAATGGTGTACTTGTGAGCAGATGAATACATATGAAATAGATGGAATTTTTACAGATAATCATGTCCACTAGGCACTGTTACTAGGCTGTCATGTTGGGCTGAAAGTCTGTCTAAAAATACAGAGGTACACTTTGCCATCTGGGCAAAAAATAAGATAAACCCAAACTGTGAACATGTATAAATATCAGATTACTAAAAGCGGGTGTGGAGTAAAGCAGAGCAAGATCTAATTTAACTCCCCAATGTTCAGTAATTGATGCAGACACCGGAGAGCACATGCTCCAATGTCGTTTAACAACTACCAGTAATTTTTCTTCATCCTCCAATTAGCAATAACTACCTAATTTGCAGATGGTAGAAAGAAATGTTGCCATTGAACAAAGCATGCAACAACACCAGTCATCAGGATATTGGTGAAGCTTTCAAAAGGAAACTATACAGATAAGTCACTATGTATTCAGAGTAAGTAAGGTAACCTCTGTATAACCATGAATTAAGGTCAAGTGCATACAGGTAAAATATCCAGTACCATATATTAAACTTAATAAGTTATAATTGACAGTCAGGGAATATCAGTTAATGCAGCACTAATAACATAAGCCTTTAGACAACTGATATAGTTAAGTACATACAAAAATATACCACATCTTACAAGAGAGCACTCAGCACCAATGCCACATCTTACTGCATAGTTTTATATAGTGATATCACTGGGTCACAGTAAAATGACTGCTAATAATTGGAAAGCAGGAGATCAATATCACACTTTTTTAACAAGCAATTTATAGGAAAAGTGATGGTTTCCTCCCTCCTATCCCTGTGGCGGACACCTTGTGGTCTGTGCACCGCTGAATCCGGCCAAGGACTTTACAAGGAGCCCAGCACATCTCGCCAACAGGAGCACCATGTCTGCAGCACCAACAGGAGCCCAGAGTCCCGCTCCGCCGCGCTGCATGCTGGGATGCCACCGTCATACGTCACTTCCCCTGTGCATTGCCCTTCAGGAACAAATTAGAGGCTGATAGTGACTGCCAGTATCTTACTAACATGTGTTATAAAGTCATTTGGGTTGGCGGTTTTTGTTTTAGACGTTTAATAGGAACGTAACTACAACATCTCAGCCGTCGCTGTGTGACAATAGAACGTTTGCACAGGTGGAACGTTTGCACAAGGATTTTGTTTCTTTCGGGGTGGTTTCCTCCGTGCACCGGGATGGACTTCCGGGGAGCGCTGTGCACAAACGTGGGTTAGCTGGTGGGTAGAAAGATGGTGGCGACCAAGAGAAACAGCACGCGTGGGAAATGCCGGGAGGAGGGAAGTAAAGCAGAGCAGGTACCTATAAAGATAATATATTTCATTTATGTGCATGGCTGGGTCAGTGGAGTTATAGTAGGGGTTGCTCTACTATAAGGTGCTTGCTGCCTGGTGTTTCAGCAAGCATAACAGATTCCTTTAGAATTTAGAGTCACATTTTGGCTACACCCACACACACTTTTTAGAAATGACATTATTTAGGCAAGGGAGCATTGGACAGCATTCACACATACTGCTGTATTTGTGGGCTCTGCTGTGAAGGCTATCATACTGAATTGGTGATCCACAGCAAACACACGTGGGGGAAAACCCTCTGTGCAAAATACTAAATTTTATTATCTAAGCCTTTACTGTTCAATTTAAATGCTTATGCCTACCCACCATGCGTATTTCCTACAAATAGGGAGTGGACATGTTCTCCATGCTGAGGGTGGGCTCAGATCTGCACAGAGATCAGTCAGCTGTGCTCCGTTGTGTGGATAATGGTACTGTGCATGTGTAGTACTATATTCCAGCATATTTCCATATGTTGTTACATTACTACTTAACAGGGGTGTGAATCTAACCTAATGACTGTTAATGTGAACTTTATATCATCCATTATGCTTTCAGAGAAAACAAAATAAACTTGTTATGAAATAATTGGGTGTGGTTTGCCGGTATGATGGTCTGTTTTCTGGCAGTCCATGGTATAGAAATAAATAGTGACTGTCTGCAATTGACAGCAATTTCCATATTAGAAAGCGATGGTGTTACAACAACTGGCATTGCAAAGATTTTTGTACTGTGATTTTTTTAGTCTAACCTTAGGTACTTGTTCCCAACAGCTGTTTTCTGTTTGCCAAGCATTACAACAATGATAAAGCTGCGATTCGACTGGTAGCTGTATCGTTGTTGAAATAGGATTATCCAGACCAGCAACTGCATCTCAAATAATTCCTCCCACCCCTTCTCAATAAATAACATAGAAATAATATTTGAACTCCTGACAAAGTCAAAGTTCTAGATCTCTACTGAGGACCAGATTTACTAAGCTGTGGGAAAGTAAAAGTGGAGATGTTGCCAAAGGCAACCAATCAGGTTCTAGCTCTCACTCTCCTTTAGCCCAGATGATTGGGAACTAAGAGGTTATGAATTAAGACCCTCCCATCGATGAAGCATTTACAATGCTTATGATAAACCAAAGAATGACCATACTTACAGGGAGTGAGTGGTACTAGATGATTGCAGGAGACAACAAAACAGCTCTGCTCTGCAGGATGACTGTTGTGAGAGGGGAAATATGAAACTGTTGACAAATGATTTACAATAGTCACCAATTAAAGTAGACCGCTTTGTCAAAATATGCAGTACTTTCATATTTCTGATATTCTATATGGCATGCAATTTTTACATTTAAATAAGTGTTACATTAGTAGAGAAAAAGTTCCTCTAAATGCCTTATTTTAACAGCTGTTTAGATATTTTATTTTTGATACATCCTCTTCAGTTAAACTCGATGTTGCTAGTTGCTTCAATGTTTATAGTTATTTTATTTATTTACACAATTCTCTTTGGATGTGTTTTAAAGTTGTTTACTGTTTTGTTTTTTAGGCCACAATGGAAGATACACATAGAACCCTTAGGAGGGATGCTCAGTCAGAAGAAAATGATGATGTTAAAGATCATGATGACAATGATATTCCAAAGCTTAGATCACAGATCGTCACACGAAGTAGACATCATAGTGAGCAGTCAAATGCTGATGCTTCTGAGGCTGAATCTACTGCTTCCAATTCGTCCACAAGAATAACTCGTAGTGGTAAAACCCTCGGTCATATCACAGACACACCTAGGAAATTAAGAAGTCGACCATCCACTTTGATGACTGAACCAATAATTGAGTCCCAAGAAGGAGAGCTATCAGAAGCTGAATCAAATTGCTCATCCCTTTCTGCCAGAGCAAGAAGGAGGCCAGCTAGGAATGTGACACGTTCAGTCAAAAAGAGGAATCTAAAACCTGCTTTAGGGTCTGAGCCTCTTTCCGATCATTCTGAGGCGGAATCTGACTGTTCTTCTGTCCCTGGTGTGCAATATAACGTCACAAGATCTACCAGAGGCATTAAAATAAAACATCCCTCTGTCCGTGAAAACCAACCATTATCATCAGAGGAAACTGATTGTGTCAGTGAAACAAAAAGAGAAAGTAGTGAAGAACAAGAAACAATCCAAAACTCAAGGCGTAGTTTACGTGTAACAACTTTGTCAGATTTGTCCTCTGTAGCAGAGCACAGCATTTTATCCTCTCCCCGTAGAAGTATGCGGAATCGGGCAGTAATTCAGAGAGACATTCAAATTTCTGTGCATGAATCTCAGAGTACAGCAAGCCCAAGCAAGGTTCCAGGTGTAGCACAATCAGAAAACAATGATGTGCCTGTCAGTAAAGATGATGTTGGATTGACTGTTGAAGTTAATGCTGTGAACATTGTAGAAATGTCCATGTCCCAGCCAACAGAAAAAGAAAATGTTCCAGATCAAATAATTGACCTTGTAGAAGATCTAACTGATGAAGAGGAGTCCAAGAAGCAAATTCATTGCAGAAATGATAAATCTAGTCAGGCAAATGAAGGAACAAGCAAAGACAGAGAGTTGGCAGAGAATAAGAGGGTCCTTGAGCTGGCAGAAGATGAGGTACCTGTAATGAAGGAGGAAAAACAGGACAGTGGGTTAGTAAGAGAAGAGGATAGAGAGATGGAAGAGGTGTGCATTGATTCTGTAGGAGGTGAGAATAAAACAATAGAGGAAGAGGATAGAGAGATGGAGGAGTGCAATGAGTCTGAGGAAGAGACTAAATTGATGGAGAAAGAATGTAATAAATCTACAGAGGAAGAGGTTATAGAGGTGGAGTCGGAAGAGGAGGAGGAGGAGGTTATAGAGGTGGAGTCGGAAGAGGAGGAAGAGGTTAGAGAATTGCTGTTGGAGGATAGTGAGGAAGAGGATAGCGAGGAAGAGGAAGTTGAAGTGGTAGATGAAGTGACCAGCAAACAACTTGAAAAACTCAAGAAGTCATCAACTCAGAAATTACAAGATCTAGCAAAAGATGGACTTTTTGTGATTGACACAACTCCTGGGTTGGACTCTAATAAAAAATATTATGTGGAACCTGAAGAAAATGACATAGAAGAGGAGGACGAGGAAAGTGAAAATGAGGAGCCATCGAAACCCACTGATGAGGATGATGAGATTGAAGAGTTATTCAATAGACCCAAAAGTGGTTTGTAAGTGATGAAACCCTTTCTTTTAAGCAGATATTTTTCAAAGCTTATTTTCGTTACGTGTTTTCTTATTGTAAAGGAGAAGCGTGAGTGTTACTGACCATGTGTGCCCTCATTGTGTCAACTCTAAAAACTCTTTACCAGCTATGATTTATCTGAAGTTGAATGTACTGTATGTAATCGTTTTGGTCTCTGCAATTGAAAGCAATTTACTAAGGTTTCCTGTAGACTTCTATGGTGTTATTTATTATATTGCAAAATGTGGGCATACATTTGTTTGCAGGTTAGACCTCATGTCTCTCCCTAAGTTAGCTGACTACCATTTGTTTTGTGTTCGGTTATAAATGTGTAATGTTTACAGTTACCATTTTAATGTTATGTGATTTGAAAAGAAATTACTATAAATTGCTGGAAGGTTTACATTGCTGCTTTTTTTTTCTCTAAGCTTTCAGCAAAAATTACTGAAATATGTCTTTAAAAATATAGCTTTTTTTCTGTCCATTACAAAATGTTTTTCTAAACTTTATTTGTTTTTTTGTGTGGTTTTTTTTGTTTTTTTTTTGTTTTTTTTTTAAGAGCACTTTCGAGCACAATAGACACTGGGCTGGACATTAAGAAATTGGGAGGTTTATACATCAGCTTTGATGCTGAAAAGCCGAGACCTGGTCCTAGCTTCTTTAACAAAATGAAGAATGAAAATAAAAAGAAAGATGAGGTATTCTTTTTCATAAATAAAAATATATATTTTTTTTAATTTTTAAAATCTAGGCTATGAATATTGGACTGGATCCAGACTTAAGAAGGAGCTTGAAATTAAGGACCTGATTCACACTTAAGAATCTTTTTAAAATAAGAACTTAAAGTCACTCCTGGTCAAAACCATGTTGATTGCAGGGGGGATTAATTTAATTGTATTCTTTGCATGCAGGGAAATGTCTTTGAATTGCTTACTGCACACAGATACTGACCAGCTTTACTATCACACTGTTATTTATACTTGGGCTGGGAAATATCGCCTCTCAACACTAGGGGCCAGATTCAATTAGCTTCGCAGCAGCGTATTTTGCGGTGCGAAGCTAATTCCGCGAATTTTTTTTAGGGTGAATTTTATGCGCACCCCATAGAGGTGCGCACAAAAATTCGCATATTTTTCATACCGTATATGACGGGAAAAAGCGCAGCGTGCACTTTTTCCGTCATCGCGGCTAATTGAATCTGGCCCCCGTACTGTTTGCAACAGATGAAATATGACTCCCCTGCAATCAACATGGTTTAGCCCAGGTGTGACTTTAAGTTCTTATTTTAAGAAGATTCTTAAGTGTGAATCAGGTCCTAAGAGAGGAAAGTTACTCTTGGGCTAAACAATGTTGATTGCAGGGGAGTCATAGTTCATCTGTTGCAAACGGTATTAGAGTTGATTGGTGATGTTTCCTGGCTCAAGTCTAAATAACAGTGTAAAAGTCACTATCTGTGTGAAATCAACATGGTTTTGCCCAGGAGTAACTTTCCTCTCTCAATTTCAAGCGCCTTAAGCTTAAAACGTCCCTTAAATTCAAGGCTGCAGCCAGCTGTTGTAGTCCGTTGCATACAAATGTAGTAAGTAGTCTTAACCTGCATAAACAAAGCAATTATTTTACAGATCGCAACTGCTTAAACCAACATCTAATCAGTGTGTACTATCTAGTGATGTTGTGGAATTATGTGAGACTGCACCTGATAGTTTGATTGGATTTTTGGAACAGTCTTAATTTTCAGGATCATCAATGTCCTAATGTCAGCAATTCTTCAAACTGTTCCTTTAACACTTCCTCTTTTAGGTCTAAAATTGTGGGTGTGTTATTCAGATTTTGACTAAACCAGGGGCTTATGGGAGAGAGAAAAAACACATCTGGCAACTTTTCAGACTAATCGGGAACTGAAATCTGAAATATAATCGTTTTAAATCATCTGATCGCTGCAAGTAGCAGCCAGTGTTTACACAGCTTAAACTTTCCAATTTAGAAAACATAAACATTCAACAAAAATCAGTGGAAGTCTGATTTGACATATATGAACTACAAAATTCCACATTATATGGACAACCATGTACAGTACACAGAAAAATGGGCTAGGCGCTGGACATGCATCATGTTCTGCCTTAATATGCATCCATCTGTATTCCACAGCTCTCTTGCTGTGATGTATTAAGGAAGCAGACTAGGGGCCAGAAATACTAAGCTGCAGGTTTGGAAAAGTGGAGATGTTGCCCATAGCAACCAATCAGATTCTAGCTGACATTCTCTAGTATTTAAAAGTAAAGTGAGAGCTAGAATCTGATTGGTTGCTATGGGCAACATCTCCACTTTTCCAAACCTGCAGCTTAGTGAATCTGGTTCTTGGAGTCTAAAAATCATGCATTCTATAAAATGCTGACATGTGCCTGTCTTCATTCACTGATAGAAAATTGCCCAAGTAAATTTTGTTTCCTCTTAAATCTGATTGGATTTCATGATTCAATCTTGTTATAATTTTGACCTCATGTAGCATACATTTCTGTCTTAATTTGAATATAAATGAGCCAACCAGATATCTCCTTTTTGTGCTAATGTTGCTCAATACTTTTTTAGCTCCTGAAGAATAGTGTCATGACTCCTGGCTTTGAAAAGAAAGAAGCCATCCCTCCATACAAAGAGTCTCAGAGGCAGCTTAAAAAAAAGCGCAAGGTGGGTATTCACATCAAGTGATTGTGTCCAGAGGTCAGTGCTTTCTGACTCTATCGTAGTTTATTGTGATTATTTAATATGGATGTGTCTAATTGTATTGCTTCAGAAGACGCTGGTTCTCCATAAGTAATAGTATGAATATTTCCTTATGTTATCAACGTTAGCTTCTTCTTTCCATCAGTCTGTAGAAGCCTACAGGTGGGATGTGCTACAACAGGGCATTCCGCAATAATAGAAAGGGGTCACTTGTGTTTTTATTACATTTAGTAAAAGACAAACTCCTTTAACATATTCTACAGATTGCTGTAATTCAAATGATAGCAAATGTTTCCATTATCACTTTGTTACCTACATTATTAGAATATTTTGGTTGTTGCCTTTTCAGATGTGTATCGGTGGTGGTAGGTTTATTAGAATCATAGACATACATTAGTCCTTCATGATGACTAAGGGCAGGTAACATTTGTATAATAATGATCATAACCTATAGATTTTAGGAATCTTTTTCTTTTAAAATAATGTATATTTATGTTGATTTTTATTTTTTTTTTGTTTTGTGCATTTCTAGGCTGAACGGGAGAAATCCACTGGCCAAGGCTGGTTTGACATGAAGGCTCCAGAAATGACAGAAGAGTTAAAGAATGACCTTAAGGCCTTGAAAATGAGGTCGGCAATGGATCCAAAACATTTTTATAAGAAGAGTGACCGCGATGGCTTCCCTAAATACTTCCAGGTTTGGGCATATGATTGGCTATAGTAAATACTCATGACACCCCGACACCAGGAGTATCAGAAAAGTTATGATTACTGGCCTCCTTTACCTAAAAACGATCTGTCCATTCCTAACTCACTCTTAACTGTGAATATGGTCCCATGTTTTTAATATTTACTTAAATTTCGGGTTTTTTCTGATATAACTCAACTGCAAAAGTTGTAGACAATTTTAGTGTTGAGTTTTAAGCAGTTTTTTTTTTTTTTTATATAGGTTGGCACAGTGGTGGATAACCCTGTAGATTTCTACCATTCCCGAATTCCCAAGAAACAAAGAAAGAGGACAATTGTGGATGAACTTCTTGCAGATGCAGAGTTTCGAAGGTAACGTTGACTCTTTCAATCATGTATCGTTTTGTTAGTTCTAGCTAACCCGAGAATGTTGCTTTTCTAGTGTAGTGACTTTTCAAAACCTTGAAGCCCACAATGTATTTTTAAAGATGATCCATCTCCTCTGACAGATCTTCAGTTGAGTGGCTTAGAGCAAAAAGAAAGTGCTATAGTATTGCCCCAGGTATGCAGTGAGGAAATTGCTCTTGGGTCAGAGCCATTGTCTCTCTACCTGCTACTAGGAGTAACAATGCCAACAGCTTTGTGGCAATTGAAAGTCACTCATGATTGGTTTACACCCGCTGCAGCGGTCTGCTACATTACAGCATTAGCAAGCCACAGCTTTGTGTATCAGTCAGTTGAGGCAGGGGTTAGCAGGAGCCGCTTGTTACAACGAGTGGGTGCCTTAACCAGGGTGCAGAATATTATTAGTGCCTGGTTTTTACTGGAGGGTGGGGATAGTCTGAGCTGCAGGACGTCTAGCAATTCGGGAACAAGAAAAGAGCTAGAAGGGACAACTATGCCAAACAGAGAAAGACACACACCCCACACCCCACACCCAGAGGAGACACCACAGGGATGCTTCACAATCTCAACCAAAGGAACAGGCTAGGCAGGGACAGGAGGAGGAGGAGACACAGGAGCAGGGGCACTCAGAGATCGCAAGAAAAAAAAAATGCGCAAGGCAAAGAAAAATAGCAGACTAGAGAACTAGAGCTATAACCAGCAGTGAGGAATAACACTGCTGGAGCTTATAAGGGGACTGCTGGCTATTGATTGGCAGGAGTCCTCTCAGCAAACAAAGCACCCAGAAAGCCATAAAATACAGATGGAGAAGGGTGCACCCACTATTGGCAGCAGCTGCTGGTAACAGACATGCGCAGGCCATGCAAGGTGCAATGACCAGCAGGGAATGATTCCCATTGCAAATGAGGCAAGAACCTCTTAATGTTGCCACTATTAGAGTGGTGGCATGTAACGCCGCTATCCGTTAGTAGCGGGCAGGTGGTGGGGTCCCCCAGAGTCATTGATAGAGGCTCCACTTCAAATGCCCTAGGGGCAGCACTGTCCATGACTTTACCCCCTACTTCTACTTTTTTTTTTTTTTTTACTAAAACTTAAATAAAGATCTAAATGCTGTGTTTTATCCGAGTAGATCTTAATGTGTAAATTCATCCATTCCTTCCAGATACAATAAAAAGAAATACCAGGAAATCATGGTTGAAAAGGCTGCTCGAGCAGAAGGCAAGAAGAAGCGGAGAAAGAAGAAGTTCAGCACATAATCTATACATGATCTGTGTGTCCCTGTGCCCCAGAGCAACTGCCCACAGTGCTATTGCCTGTAAACCTGCTTATAAGTGGGGTTACTCCTTCATTAAATCAATCTTACGCAAAACTTAGGGTTCTGGGACGTTTGCCAGAGTCTCTACCATTGCTTTTTATTTGCCTTTTATACCTGTGAATGCTTGTCTGAATGGGCCCTACATCTACAAGGCAAGTAAGTTCCAATGGACTTCTATACAACTTGGAAAGCATTGTGTTCCATCGCAGCCAAATGTGCTTCAGATGCTTCCATTAATATAGTAATGTAATGTAAGCGCTTTTGCTGTATCTGGATCCTCTTCCATTGAGGCAAGCACTCAGATGAGACTCAGAAAATCATTTTTTTACAATCAGTGGTAAAATATGAACTGATCCTATGCAATTAAATCTAACATTGGAAACCTGATATGACAGATATTTTTTTTTTATTATTATTAGTTTTCAAATGAATCCGTGGTGGTATCTCGTACAAACACGTTTTGTGAATGTTTGCTTGTGACTTTCTAGTACATGAGAACTACTGTGTCCAAGGGCCTGATGCAGACCTATGCTAGTGTGCGTTTTTATGATGGTCGTAAGCGTTAAAATGGCCATTTGTACTTACTGCGCAGGGCAGATTCACCTTACGCTCAGAAATTCTGACCATATGGGCATTGAGCGTACCACCTTCGGAACTACGGTCGAGGGACCGTGCCTGGCATACGATTTTCATAAATACGCACTGAGGGCGGGGTGGGGTATTTAAATTTTACAGTATGGGTGTGCTAAGCGTCGTAACTACACAAGGAGCTTACCACCACCTGCGGTGACGATCAGAAAAGTTAGGGTAGGGTTTGCTGGGTGTAAGACGGCAAGAGTAAGTACGACTAAGAGGAGTGCCTATGGGAGTGCATCGTAGGTACGCTGGCGTAAATACGCTTCGCACATGAGCGTTTCATGAGCGTAGGTCTGGATCAGGCCCCAAGTCACATTGCCCTCCAATCCTTTGTGGTCCAAGTCCATTACAACACACTTACTGTTTTACTACATTCTAACCTACTCCAGGTATATATTTTGGTCTGTATATGTTCATGTAGGTCATGGTCCACTTCCATACATTGTAGATGAACGTCTTGCTACTCACGCATAGATAAATGCTTATTGATGCAGTTGATGTATGTTTGTATAGTACTATTTAATTGTTCAGCTCTGTACCAGGGATATTTGTCATTCTAATCAGTCTTTCTGAATTGTCTCACAACCACATGCACACGAGGCACGAGGGATCATGAGACGGAAACCCACACACAAGATCAGATGCAGTCACACAGCGTTATGCTGTATGCAGATACGTTTTGCTTTATCCTTAAGTATATTTACCTGTGTAGTTGCTGTGCCTTAAAAAGAAGTATTGCAACTCTAGTTATGCTATCCATTATAATATATATTTAATAAGGCAACCTTCTGTAATTACCTATTAGTGGGCCATAATTACAATACAACTTCTGGAAACGGTTTGCATTTTTATCTCTAAATAAAGTGACCTAACTGCTGGCTGGAATCTGTGTAACGTTAACAATTTTATGTTATACAATTAACAGATTTTCATTCTTGGCCATCCTTTTATGTTACCATTTTTTTTCTCAACGATCAGTCTCTGTCATTACAGTCTAAATATCCGGATAGCAACAGATTAGGATTGATTTTATTTTTTCTCACGAGCATGAAACCTAAGCAGATAGGGGGAGAACATACATACTCAACAGCAATGTGAGGGAGATGTGCTAACCACTTGATCACTGTGCTACAAGTGATTATTCGATAGGCAGAGACTACAGGAATATAATGCATCAGGCCCCAGATTTTTGTGTAAATGTTCTTCACATGAAATGATTCCCTCTGAATAGATGGAAGTGTTGTTTACATACAGTCTAATACAGGCAACCTTTGGCACTCTATAACTGCATAGGCAAAGATGATACTGGAATACCGCAAGTCACCTATTAATATCAGTTGGCAATAGATGGCACATTTGCAGAATAATATATTTTTGAGTGAGGATGTGTTCTGTGCAAGTAAAATTCTATTTTTGAAATACAGATTGATGAACGCTCATTTCAGCTGTCTTTATTTACAAAATATTAGTAATTAGAAAGCTTTGCTAAAGAATGGGTAAGAATGCTGAATTTATTTTTCGGCATATTTACACATTTGTTCTTTACGAAACTGCCGCTTAATGGAGCGGACTGGTGAGTGTCCCAGGGGAGTCTATGGCAGGGGTGGGTTAGGGTAAAGATTAGGACAAGGGTTGGGGCTAGTTCAATGCTTAACGTTGGGCTGTGCTACTTTCTCCTGGGGATGATCGATTGCTTTTCCTTGGCGAGGCAGGACCAATCAATTTGAGAGACAGTTCGGAAAAAGGCCATTCTAACCGTAGATCCTCACCCTTTAAGAGCTAGGTCACGTATCCTGGAACCCTTCCTGCAGCTGTAAACACACAAGAAAAATTATATCCTTTTCTTTTAATAGACTGTACACCAAAAGAATAAAACATGGATACAAGACACAAAAATATCTAATCTGAGAGTTTATATCTCTTCTAATAAATAAAACCATGTTCATTCATAGATGAAGAAAAGGGAAGCTAAGAGTAAACGCAGCTTTTACCCCAATCTATAGCAGAGGACGTTTCGTGAAATGTTCAGTAAAATAGGCTCTGATTCACACTTAATAATGTTCCTAAATATACATAGGCCGTGTGCGTGTCATGGCTTTTTTGGGGATTTGCACATGTGAGCCAGATGCTATACACAGAAACCCGTTAAGCACGGAGGCCATCTCCTTACCTAGAGACATCTGTAAAAAGGGGGCTCCAATAGTCTAAGTAGGAATTCGAAAAGTGGGGAGCATTTAAATAGGGCAACTCCATTCTTACTTAAACAAACTCCGCACGAAGATACACATAGAGAGTTAAGGTAGTCCTATGGTGACTGAGGTCAGCAAAGATCCATAAGAACCAGGGGTGCATCACGAGAGTACACTTGCTAATCAGGTGTGTAGTTTTGCAAATCTGAACATACTTATTTCATGAAGTGTGATTTAGGCCCCTAGGGCCTGATCCAGACCTACGCTGAAAAGCCGATCTGCGCATGCGCTGGGCAGATGTTGGCCAGCGTAGCTACGGCAACGCCCAATCAACGATCGGGCGTTCGTAGGAACAGCGTAGGGAAGCTGTAGGGGGCGTCCCTACGTTAAGGTTAGTGAAGGTGGGCGGGGGGAGGTAATATAATGAGGGAGGGCTTAGCGGTAGTACGCTCGTGTGCGAGCGTATTACCCATTGCTTACGCCAGCTGAAGTTAGGGTAGCCTTCAGCCGGCGTAAGCAATGGGAAATACGCCCGCACAGGGGGAGTGTCGGGGGGAGAGGACGCCGATACGCTGTGCTTTAGTAAGCACAGCGCATCGGCGTAGGTCTGGATCAGGCCCCTAGTGACTAAGGAAATAGAGGAAGCCCTATAAGAGAACCTATGAAATAAAAAAGGAAGAAAAGAAACATGACAAAGAAGTAAAAGGACAGTAGTTCTGTTACACTATAGTGTATATTCCTTTATGTCTAAAGCCTCGTGTATGTGGTGAACACTGCTGAATCAGGTGTGACAGAAAGGAGGGGGAACACTGATAAAATACAACAACTGGTGCTGTATCTTGAAAACATCAAGACAAGTGGATTCATAGCACTAAGGAAAGGAACTTTTCTTTTGTTCTCTGGCAATAACATAAGTGAACTATCGCATAATACCAACTAAAGTAAGTGCATGGAAGTCGTAACATTGTATGTGCTGTACATGTAGGCAGCATTAATAAATAAAAAGTACATTACAGCCTGCTCACTGTGTCTTCAGACTACTTGCTGTGTCCTCGCTGTGTCCAGGATGTTCAGTTCCCCCCTGCGAATGTAAAATTTGCGCCCTTCTGTTTAACAATTTAACACCAGTGACCATCCACTCGCCAGCAGTCCACTTTCTTCCCCATCCTTATGTCTTCTGTAAGTTCATCCCTCCCACTTAGTGTGTTAGTGTTGTTCCTTCCTCTACCCCCCCCCCCCCTCACTCCGTACCCTCTTGTCCCCCTCTGCTACCCTTTAACCCCGTCCCCATCTGGTGGCTCCCTCTCAACATCTCACTGCACTCTATTCCCTCCTCCCTGATCTGCCAAGCTTGACACCTTTTGCCTTGCGTTCTGTACTTGCTTCACTTTATTGTATTTTTGTGATTTTTTTTTATATTTATATTGTAGTTTAATATGTAGTATGCTATGCATCCCTACCCTGTATGTCTCTACTGTATTTTGTTGTATTTTGTACGGCGCGACACCTTGTGGCGCCTTATAAATAAACAATTATTATTATTATTATAGTAAATGTGTAAGCGTCATAAAACACAGTCTTGTCACCACAATAAAAGTCATAATAGTCACCACTATACAATGCAGACAGTGTCCTAGTCTCCAGTATACAATTCCCACTTCATCTTAAAACCGCCACACGATACACATTATATAACTTATAACTAATGTGTCTCCAGCTCCCAGTATTCCCAATCATGTCTCCCCATCTCTCAGTATTCCCCATCAGGTGTTTCCAGCTCCCAGAATCCCCATTAATGTCTCTCCAGCTCCCAGGATCCCCTATCATGTCAATCCAGCCTCCCAGTATTCTCTATCATGTCATTCCAGCCCCCCAGTATTCTCTATCATGTCATTCCAGCCCCCCAGTATGCCCAATTATGTCACACCAGTCCCCCAGTATTCCTAATTATGTGTCTCCAACCCCCCCCCCAGTATCCCCTCTCATGTTACTCAAGCCTCCAGAATCCACAATCATGTCACTATGGCCTGATTTGAATGACACTGATGTGACCTTAGGTCACTCCAGCGTCATTCAAAGATTGAACATCAAGGTGAGGCGCTAGTTTTCTCTGCCTGTGCCTGTCAGAGTGGTGAGGGCATCTTATGTTGTTTAACAGCGGTGTCTGTGTGATAGCCTGTGTCCAATGCAGTGGGAGGGGGGCGTTGGCGGTGCGCTCATCTGCAGCCTGGCACTCAAGGTTGCAGCCTAGTCAGCCTATTGGTTAATCAGGGCCTGAGGTGAGGGGAGGGGGATCTTTTGACGTATACAGCCCTTGCATCTGTTAAAAACCGTGTTTAGTTTCAATTACCAGTAAAACAGTGATTAGGTCATCTCATTCATTAGTAAATATATACCAAATAAAAAGTTTAGCACAGCATTATATAGGGATCATTGGATAAAAAACGTGGGAATCTTGCTGAAATCTAATGCCGGGTAGACACTGATTGGTTTAGCTCATGATCCAACATCAAACAGTAGTAACGATTTAAATTCCTGACCTGCTTAATAATGTA
>WWET01000577.1:48315-76316 GCA_011038615.1 Limnodynastes dumerilii | reverse complement strand
CTGTTGTACCCCCCCCCCCCCCTTCAACTGCTTTTTAGTTTCCTGTGGATCGTTTACAAACTGTTAAAACAACTCCTTGGAATCACTGCAATGGAGATTGTGCAGCAATACACACACGTTTTTCCCAGATACCAGAACATCGCTGACTGGAAAAATGAGGAGCATAATGCAATGCTTTTTCTATTGATTTTGCAGAATCATGGGACAGTACACAATGGTAATGTGCTGGAGTTATCTGATTATCGTGTCATCTGCAGGATAATGGTCATATAACCCTCCAGTGTGTATCCAGCTAAACAGCTGAGAGAAGATTTATTAAATAACTGGTTTGTCATTTAAAATGTTATTTGTGTTTGCTTTGAATTGGATTAAATGCAAAAAAAAATCATTGCCTTTGGGTGAAGTGAAAACTGCTATTAAATAATGGTCACCATCCAACATGAAGCCACCAAACCAAAAGTCTTTATAACTCTAAGATAAGGCTGAAGCATTAGGTAAAAACAAAACAAAAGAAACCCAAAAACAATCTAGACTTGCTGGCACAATAGTGTTCAGGGAGAAGCTGGTCATGCTTCATGTAGCAATGATGTACACTTTGTAAATTACATCTACTTGTAGATCAAAATGCAGCTATGTATCAAGGGTAAATCTGGCCACACACTGGAGCGATTATCGGCCCAAACGCACGATTATCGTGGATTGGGACAAATATCGCTCTAGTGTGTGGTAAAGATTTTTTTCTAACTAACGATAAAACGTTTCAAAAACACTCAGGCCCGATTATCCCATCTTATGGGATTCTTGAATGATTATCGTTTATCGTTAGCAAAATCGTGCCGTGTGTGGGCATTTTCGATTATCATTTAAGATTTCCAAGGAGAGAGGGCAGAGCGCTTCAGAACCCCACACGCTGACAGGCTGCAGCGCTGTGTCTTCTCTCCCTCTGTCTGGCTATACAGCACTGTATGCCCAGACAGAGGGAGAGAGGACATAGCTCTGTATAGCCAGACAGAGGGAGAGAGGACATAGCTCTGTATAGCCAGACAGAGGGAGAGAGGACATAGCTCTGTATAGCCAGACAGAGGGAGAGAGGACATAGCTCTGTATAGCCAGACAGAGGGAGAGAGGACATAGCTCTGTATAGCCAGACAGAGGGAGAGAGGACATAGCTCTGTATAGCCAGACAGAGGGAGAGAGGACATAGCTCTGTATAGCCAGACAGAGGGAGAGAGGACATAGCTCTGTATAGCCAGACAGAGGGAGAGAGGACATAGCTCTGTATAGCCAGACAGAGGGAGAGAGGACATAGCTCTGTATAGCCAGACAGAGGGAGAGAGGACATAGCTCTGTATAGCCAGACAGAGGGAGAGAGGACATAGCTCTGTATAGCCAGACAGAGGGAGAGAGGACATAGCTCTGTATAGCCAGACAGAGGGAGAGAGGACATAGAATGGGCTGTCTGCAGTCTCTCCAGCAGAGATTATCGCCCCCAGCCTCTGCTGTGTATGGTGCCGATATCGGGACTTTTCACCAGGGGAAAATCGTCCCGTTTATCGCCAGCCACACGCTGGGAGCGATAATCGCTCTAGTGTGTGGCCAGCTTAAGGCTGTGTACACACTGGGCTTTTTCTGCTGATAATCATGCAGATGAACTTCCATGCCCTAATTTAGAATCCTGAGACTGTCCCTATTAAAAAGCACTTCTCACCCATTCCTGGGCCACTAACATAAACTATACTGTCTAGATAAATAAAAACAATAGAGCTCACATGAGTTGAAGACAACAGCAGGGTCCAGGTGCACATGTATTGACAACTTCTCCGACATGCATTTCGCTAGTCTTCATTAAGGGTTGTGACCTAACATCCACAACCATGTCATTCAAGGAAACAGATTTGGTTCTACAGTGCTCCTGTAGGAACCCTGTATAAACAAGTGTTCATGTGATGAATGCGGTTGCATGTATTAGCCCAGTGCCATTTAAGCTGAGAGATAGAGAGAGCACAATGGAGGAAGGAGGAAGAAAAAAGGAGAACACAGTTAGGTTAAGTGAAGATTAGAATAATAAGAATAGATCATTGAAGAGAGAAGATTGAGAATAAGGACAGTAGATAAATGGTGGTAGATATAAGGACATAAATGGATGGCTAGGGACCAGTACCACCCCTAGGATGCTGCCAAGGAATAACAGCGTCATCATCTACAGAGCTGTGACACGCTACTAATACATTGTAGCTGTCGGCCATAGCTCTGGAAATTAATCTGGCAGCTGAACATGTTTATAAGCAGCTCAGTGCTGCCACTGTGTATTTCATTATAGTCAGATGCAGTAGCTGTTTATAAACAACTAATCAGCTGCAGTCGGCACATATGCAATTCAGGAACTATTGTGCGCGTGTGCAAATTGGCGACCGACCTCCGCATGTGCCAGTATTTTGTGCGAAAGTATATTTTGTGGGGGACCCCGAAGAGGCTTTGTCCTAGGGACCTTCACTTCTAAGGGACATAGTATAACACTAATACATATTAAAATAAATCATGGTTGCCTACATTTGCAAATGAATATCAGGGAGATTGTGAGAGCACTATCAGGGCGCTGCACCAAAGGGGTGTGTCCTGTAGCACCAAAGAGGTGTGTCCTGTGAATAGCTCCATCCATAGGTGTATCTAGCACTGCCAGGAAAACTATAATAATGTCAGTATTTATTGATTATTAAATTGTCAGTGAATACTTTCAGTACTATCTTTATAGAAAAGCTAAAAGTGACGCTGCAGCTGATTAACAAGATTCTTTCATTACATTTGGCCTCCATGAAATTGGTCTTCTTCATAGACCTCAATGGTTAAAATTAGAATCAGGGAGATTACCAAACACTTCAGGGAGTCAGGGAGATCACCCAATCTTCAGGGAGTCTCCCTGATATTCAGGGAGAGTTGGCAACTATGAAATAAATACAAGGCTGACTCTGCACTCTGACTTCTCCATCTCTCCTTTTCCTCTCTATGACCACCACCTCCTCTCCTCCTCCTCTCCCGTTTCCCTTCCCCCCTAACCCAAACATATCCACACCAGACAGAACTTCAGCACTCTCGAAAACCAAGCCTTTTCCTCCTCCAATGACCATCTCCTCTCTCTCTTGCCCAAACCAAGCCACCTCCTCTACACCACCCTCTCCTCTGTCTTCTCCTTTTTTTCCATATCCCTTAGCCACTCTAACCTCATGCCATGGAACTCTCAGGTCATGCGCTTCCTCAAACAATCTCGCTCCATTGCTGACTTTCTCCACTTTAAATTTATCCTTTCTTCTTACTGCTCCACCCTTGACCAAGCCAAACAAATTTTATTCAAATCTCTCATTCTCTCCTAAGCATCCAACCCCTGTCGCCTCTTAGCCACCTTTAACACTCTCCTCTCCCCACCCCCTACCTTATATCCCACCCTCTATCTATGCTTCCAACTTTGCCTACTACTTCTCATCCAAAATCTCTATCAGAAATTACATCTCCTCCATCCTGCTTCCCCCATCACTTCCCAACTCTCCACCCCCTGCCACCCAACCATGATTTTCTTCTTTCCATCCTATGACAAGCGACAAAATTCACTTCCTAATAATATCCTCACCACCCTCAACCTGACCTGTGGACCCCACTCCCTCACACCTTCTCAATCACCTCTCTCCCACTGCCTGCTCTCATCTAGCCCACCTTCTCAACCTTTCCCTTTTGTCTGGTATCTTCCTTTCCTCTTTCAAGCATGCCCTTGTCTCTCCTATTCTCAAAAACCTAATGTGGACCCTACATCCCCCTCCAGCTACCGACCTATATCCCTTCACCCCCAAACTTCTTGAGCGCTTAGTCTACCAAAGTCTCATCAGCTACCTCATTGACAACTCTCTCCTGAACCCCCTCCAATCTGATTTATGGCTCCTCCATTTACTGAGACCTGATCTGATCTGTAATCTGCCAAATCCAAGGGCCACTACTCCATCCTCATCCTTCTTGATCTGTCAGCTGCTTTTGACACCGTTGACCATCCTCTTCTGTTTCAAACCCTTTGCTCTTTTGGTCTCACTGACATTGCTCTCTCCTGGTTTTCCTCCTATATCTCTGACCGAACCTTCTCTGTTTCCAACCCTAGCTCAACCCCCCCCCCCTTCGCTCCCTGTTGGTGTCCCCCAGGGCTTTGTCCTTGGCCTGCTCCTCTTCTGCCTCTATACCTCCTCGCTGGGTAACCTCAACCTTTGGTTTCAACTACCCTCTATGCTGATGACACCCAAATTTACCTCTCCTCCCCTAACCTTAACCCCTGTCTTCTGTCTGAGTTTTCCGAGTGCCTTGCATCCCTATCCACATGGATGGTCAAATGCTTCCTCAAGCTGAATATGAACAAACAGAAATCATTGTTTCCCCCATTGGTGACACCTCTGTTTCCTCATCCCCTCAAGTTCGCTGCCTAGGTGTCATCCTTGACTCCTCACTTTCCTTTATACCACACATCCGCCCTCTCTCATTCTTGTCATTTCAACCTACACAACATTGCACGCATCCGTTCCTTCCTCGCCAATGAAGCTACTAAAACCCTCATCCCCTCTTTAGTCATATCACGTCTCGACTACTGTAATCTCCTCTTTGTTGGTCTCCCGCTCACCCGTCTTGCCCCCCTTCAATCTATACTCAATGCTGCTTGCAGGCTCATCTTCCTCTCACGCCGCTCTACCTCAGCCTCTCCTTTATGTCAAACTTTCCACTGGCTTCCTGTCCACTTCAGACCTCTCTTTAAACTCCTTGGGCCAGATTTACTAAGCTGCGGGTTTGGAAAAGTGGAGATGTTGCCCATAGCAACCAATCAGATTCTAGCTCTCACTTTCTTTTTACCTAATAGAGAATGTTCAACTAAAATCTTATTGGTTGCTATGGGCAACATATATACTTTTCCAAACCCACAGCTTAATAAATCTAGCCCCTTATCCTCACCTTTAAGACCATGTCCTCATCCACTGCTCCCTACCTCTCTTCCCTCATCTCCATGCACACCCCTTCCCACCCTCTCCTTTCTGCTAACCACTGCTGCCTGAGCTCCATACTGATCACCACATCTCACGCCAGTATTCAGGACTTCTCCTGTGCTGCACCTCTGCACTGGAATGACCTCCCTTCTTCAGTCAGACTCTACCCCACATTACAGGTCTTCAAGCGCTCACTCTAAATGCACCTGTTCACAGGCTAGCCCAACCGTCACCCACTTAACATCCTCACTGCATCCTACATCTATCCCTTCTTTTCCTTCCCCCTCTCCTCCGCTCACACCAGCAGTCCACTTCCTTCCCCCTCCTTATGTCTTCCGTAAGTTCATCCCTTCCACTTAGTGTATTAGCTTACGTGAGCAGGGCCCTCCATCCTAGTGTTGTTCCTTCCTCTACCACTCCCCCCTCACTTCCTACCCTCTTGTCCCCTTCTGCTACCCTTTTACCCCATCGCCACCTGGTGACTCCCTCTCAGCCTCTCAATCCCCTCCTTTCTGATCTGCTAAGCTTGACACCTCAAATTTTGCCTTGTGTTCTGTTTGCTTCACCTTATGGTATTTTTGTGATATTTACATTTTGGATCATATTATGTACTATGCTATCCATCCCTATCCTGTATGTCTGTGCTGTATTGTGTTGTATTTTGTGTGGTGATGCGGACACCTTGTAACGCCTTATAAATGATAATAATAATACAAGATGAAATGTTCTATACATACACACACATTTAAGCAGTAAATCACCCAACAAAATCACTTCTATCCACCTCAAAGTGTCTACCAATTCCAGTCTCTATATGTCACATGCTTCCTTGTTGACTGTCAGTGTCCTCCAACACTAAAAACATACGCAGCCTGCTGTGAAGAATAAGCCTGGGGGCGGGACACTCCCCATTGGACTACAACTACCAGCATGCTCCTGACTGACGTCATCCGATGAAAGCGGAAAGAAGAGGAAGCTCCGCCCGGCAACATTATCCTCCGCCCAGAGTGAGTCAGGCCTGGGGCCGACAGTTACCGCTGGAGACTCGCTTCCTCTGTGCTGCATTAGAGCCGCAGTGACAGGCC
Organism: Limnodynastes dumerilii; assembly: GCA_011038615.1. Classification (NCBI taxonomy): domain Eukaryota; kingdom Metazoa; phylum Chordata; class Amphibia; order Anura; family Limnodynastidae; genus Limnodynastes; species Limnodynastes dumerilii. The sequence goes on along the minus strand of WWET01000577.1, from coordinate 70,225 downwards.
GCTTGTCCTCTCCTTCCTCCCGCAGAGCAGCCTGTGAGCGCCTGGTCCTGTGGTAACCTTCTCTCCTTCACGCTCGGCTCCTCTCCCGCACTGCTCCATGGCGCTGAAGAGAATACAGAAAGTAAGTGTGGCAGGGGAGACAATGGGGGCCTCTTGTTTCGTGTTCTGACATCCAGATCCATCATTCCTCAACGTTCCATGGCAGACACAACGTTCCATGTCTGTGACCCCAGTGTGGCCTCATCAGTAAATGCTCTATATAGTAGCCATAGACTGGTGTAAGCGCCCTATACCATTTCCTCATTGCTTGATGTATATAGCTCATCAGCATTATTCTGTGTTGTCAGTACTCTATACACTTATGGCCATTGTGTTCTTCACCTTCATTTAGAATGCTGATTTCATCAGTGACTCACGCCTCCTTACGCTAAACCCTATATAATGGCTAGTTTGTTTTTTAGGTCATGGTATTTATGGCCTGTTTATTGGACAATTATTTATTACATAGTTCCTTTACTACAGTCAGCATTTTTATGATCGGAATTCTTCATCTAAGCACTTCCTGAAAGATTAAGAAATGTGCTTTTATACTTGTAAGTCGCTAGTGGTAGTTTCATTTTAATAAAATTGCATTCTGCTTGTATATTGATATGAACGTGGTGCTCTTGCCCTGAAGCTTGCACTCTACAGAAGCTGTGTTCAGTGTCTCTAGTGCCAGAAATCCTGGGTAGAGGTTCCTGATAAATTTCTGTATGCCAGCATAGAGTAACTGATTTACTGTTGTCAGAGATGGAACTAGTGAGTTGTGGGCCCAGGTGCAAAAATATGCTTTGGCCCTGATTGATATCCCAGGTAACCAGGTGTGGAGCTTTGGCAGTGCAGTGATGGCGGATATGGGCCCCAGTGCAGCTGCACCTGTTACACCAAAGGTAGTTCCACCCCTGACTTGTAGTTAACGCTTCCTCCAAGGAAGCTATACATCTATTTTCCAAAATAGTTAGCTACAACTTAATTATAACACCACTTTATGTAAGGATAAAAATTTTGCTGTATATGATTTTTTTTTTTTCCTGTGATTTTTGTCGGATGTTGACAAGTGTTCTCCATATACTGTAGAATTTTTTTTTTTTTGTGATGGGCTTTGCACCGTTCAATTTTTTTTCATTAAATCATTTCTTAAAAATGTCTGACACTGTATTTTCACCCATGTTATGATTTGATAATATAGCTTGTGTAAATATGCCAGGATTCCCCTCCTCTGATGTTTTTGTTTACGTCAGAGGCTTCTGAATTTGATGAAATCATGTTGTTTCCAGGAAAAGAAAACTACAACATTGATTTTTTTTCTACCGGTATTACGTAAGCAGAACAATGCTCTGGGCCTTCCTTATATCTTTATTGCTGACTTGTGCTATTGCTTGAAACTCACCCTGCTAGAATCTCTGTGGCTCTCCTTGCAGCTCATGTGATTCACTCTTGTTGAGAAATTCGTAGTGAGTAACCCTTGCTGGCCAGGAATCTTTACAAGGATAATGAATCAATGGTTTTGAAAGGAAATACTTTATAATGACTTGAGGGCTTTCAGATGCGTAATTGAACACATTTTAGGTTAATGAGCCTCAAGGAACACTTTAAAACTAGAAATATGACGTTGATGACTTTAAGTTTTTGTTGCTTTGGAATAATATTCTGTCTGAACCTTACTAATGAAAGGTGTGACAGCAAACAGGAGCATCTGGGGTTGGCAAACTACCTTGGAAAATTAAGTCAACATGGTTGGTTTGGGTTAGGGAATGTCCTCTCTGGACTTGTGCCTGCTGGCATTACAATCAAGTGAACAGACTAATGCATTCTTATTTTACTCTATTTAGTTACATGTGTAAGAAAAGCTTAATCTGGAACTGTTTGTTTAATCTGACACTGGCTGTAACAAGATCACAGATGCCAACACTGGTAGCTTTTCATGAACACTCATCCTCTTTGTAAAGTATTAACGCTTGTTTAATTAATTTTTGCTTACAAGCACCCCATAGCTTAAATGTATTTTTATTTCTAGTTAAAACATTTTTTATATCTATTTAGGGTAGGGTTAAAATTAGTAACATCTTATCTTGCATTACATATAGGGTGTAAAACACATCTGGTAAGGAGATGTGTAATATAAAAAGTATAAGCAAGTTTTATTTTAAACCTGTTTTAGTACTTAATGTTACTGTTAGCATGTGAGGATAGGGTAGACCAGGAGTTAGATTTACTAAAATGCAGAAAAGGAAAAAATTTGTTTCCCATAGCAACCAGTCAAATTCAAGCTCTCTTTCATATTACATACTAGAGAATGTCAACTGAAATCCTGTTGCTATGGGCGACAAGGCATGCTTTTCTATTCCAAAAAACGCTACAGTGATGCTTCCGAAGAAAACTCGTTTGTTTCAATGAACTTTCTTAAATTAATAGATCACGGTTAGTAGTGACGTTTGAGCTGGGGGGGAAAATGAAATATAAAGTGTTGCTTAGTACTTTCTCTGAACGTTTGTCCTCTTTAGAGTTTGTGATGGATGAAAGCTCAATGACCCTTTCATGCCACAATGAAATCAAGAATATTTATTTGGAATATCCTAAGGGAGTTAGTAGTTTGTTATAGTCTAAAATGAACCAATTTTTTTAATTTTAACGCTAGTTAACCAAGGCGTTGTCTTTGATTCTTGATTCAACCTGTAGTTGTTTGTTAACGGTAGGTTGACTTTTATTTGTAAGCAAAACACTTTAATTGATTGGAAACACTGTTCCAAAAACAGACATTTTTGCAAGTAACGAGTATTTTGTCCCAAGCGAATGCTGGCTATATGTAAACCGTAATAAAGCGATCTAGAAAGAGCAGAGGGAGAGCAGGAAGTTGTTTTGTGCAAGTTGCAGGAACCCCAAATAGCGAAGGGTTATGGGCAATGTGGTAAATCTGAGGACACTGCCCATGAGTAGCCGTGGCTTAAGTGCCAACATTAGACAACACAGATCTATAGAAAAAATATATATATGTGAAAAAAGGGGCATGAAAGTCCTTATTTCACAAGATACAGCGCTAATAGGTATCTCAAAATGAGCGTATAAATATGGAAACAGGATGTTCGATATGGATAGAGGACAATGGGAAATTAAATATACAATTTATTTGCTAAAAAATGTGCAAAAACTGCAAGTTGTACTTAAATATAAGCACCTATTTAACAAAATGATAACAATCTGACAAATGGATACAACAGTATAAATGCATGCGATGTTATAAATGCTACTGCAGTATCACGATTATTATCAAAAAGGAGTAAATTGGTTAAAAAATATTGAGCATAGCTATGCAAAAAAATAATAGTAAAAAAAGTAAAAAATTCCACATAGGTATCTCTTGTAATCCGTATAGAGGACTGTGTAAGATGTGAGAACGATATATAGTGGATGATGGTATAGTGAGGGCAGTTATAGTCACCGTTAGAGGATTATAGGAGTCCGTTGCAGGATCCCAGGGGCCTGATGAGAAGGTGGCTGCCGGAGTTACCCTCCGCAGGCAATGACGGCTGGCGGTCTCTCTCTAGCTCACCTCACGTGGTTGGTCTCCACTTAAATCAAAGATGTTGAATCTTACACCAGCTGGTGAATGTGCCGTTGGCTAAAATCGATATTCAAATAGTCAAATGGATACAGTCCTCGCACGGGTATAACGAGTGGATTTTAAAAAGGTGCTTGTATCATCAAGCTCAATATTTTTTAACCAATTTACTCCTTTTTGATAATAATCGTGATACTGCAGTATCATTTATAACATCGCATGCATTTATACTGTTGTATCCATTTGTCAGATTGTTATCATTTTGTTAAATAGGTGCTTATATTTAAGTACAACTTGCACTTTTTGCACATTTTTTTTAGCAAATAAATTGTATATTTAATTTCCCATTGTCCTCTATCCATATCGAACATCCTGTTTCCATATTTATACGCTAATTTTGAGATACCTATTAGGGCTGTATCTTGTGAAATAAGGACTTTCATGCCCTTTTTTCACATATATATATATATTTTTTCTTAGATTTGCTCATCACACTGACTTGAGTGCGATTATTACTAGCTGCATATAGGTATAAACATTGTAGTTTTTAGATTGATGCTGACTTTAGTGCTGTAATTGGGTGCTTTATATTCTATTCAGCGCTATAGTTTCAACACAGATCTATAGATCAACTGCACCCATCATTAATATTGGATGTTATGTTATAAAAAGCATTTGAGTTAAGGCAGGCAGCGCATGTCCTCTGGGACAAATACAGAGTTTTCAATAATAAGTTGGTAAGATAACCTCTCTACAATGTGCATTGAAGCCAAGAATTCAGATCTGTTCTGTGTCACGACTTCAGCGACCCATCGCACAATGTTCAAAGCATATGATTCATGGATATCTTATATATGGGTCATTTTCCCTAAGACAGTTTAAAGTGGTCTCTAAAGAACAATTTATCCACTTATTTACCTTCACAGTTTGTATAACAGATTTTTCCCAATATCTGCTTTTCTTTGCAAATGTTTTGGGTTTGCTTTTCACCAAAGGATGCACCTGCGATGAGAGAATAATTAGGATTTTTTTAGCATAGAACTTTCACCACCTCTCCCAACAGAGTAAAGATGTCCATCGCCTTATCAGTCAGCATATCATTCTTTTAAGTCGTGTAACACATTAGCCTGTCCCATGGTTGTAAAATAAAACCTCTAATATCTGCTTTTCTTCTGGAGGAGATTAAGTTGGGCAAGGTTAAAAAAAGGGGAAAGTGTCTTAAAATTAGACACTCTTCACATCACCACCAAAAACCTGGGTCTTGGCAAAACCAGGTTTTTCACATTGCCACCCGATTGGATAGCTTTGTTTACTATTGCTATGGCAATAGTAAACAAATCTTAGTGCTGAAATCCCCATCCCCACCTCAAACAAAAAAATATATATATTTTTTCAAAGTATAGGGCATGCTAATGCTTGTAGTGCTACAAGCACAAGGATGACAGGACATGCTGGCGCTTGGAGAACCACAAGCGCCAGCATGCCCTGTCATCCTGTGCAGAACACAACATAGTAATGCCCCCCTAGATACATAATAAAATATAGGGCCATTTAAGAGTGACGCCACTCATGTTCTGCTAGGACATCCCGGCGCTAATGACACGTCTATTGTCATTGGGTTATATTTATACCTTTGGCCAGCGTGGGAATGTTTCTCCCCACCCCCACCCCCCCAGCTTGGATTAAAAGCTTACAAGATTGGGTCCCATCCAAGTAATAAGTATTACCTTGGAATTAATAATTTTTATGTAAATTGTTTTTTGTTTTTTTTTATGTTATGGGTCGGCCTATAATTTATTATATATCATCCAGGGGGGACATTACTATGTTTGGCACAGGATGGCTGCGTGCTGGTGCTTGTTGTTTTCCACGCGCCCGCATGTCCTGGCATGCTGGTGCTTGTAGTACTACAAGCATCAGCATGCCCTGTTGTGAAGCCGCATTTAAAATCCATGAAAACCCCAGGAAGTTCATTGGAGATGTGAAACAGTCAGACCCCAGGAATTTCCTGGGTTTTTGTGGACTTATAACCTGGGTTTTTGAAGGGTGATGAAGTGAAAGTGGTATAAAAAAAACAACACATTTGTGATAGGTTAAAGTACAATGAAGATACTGTTTGTTAAAAGTTAACCTATAATGTTGTGGATTAATAAAGAATGTTAAAATAATGCTACAGTTTAATTTACATTATTCTCAAATGCAAAGTCATCTTCTAAATATGTAAACACTCAGAACAGCTTGCAGTAGCACTTTTTTTTAAAATAATATATTCACAAGTAGTATTTAGTCACCATGAGACTCTGACATGAAAAATATATTTTAATCTTTACGACAGATATTTTTTAATAAATATATTATGTCCTATTTGTGCACACAGGAGAGGAGAATATATTGCAATAGATGCAATGAGAGTAGATAAAAATATATACCATCTTTCTTTACTAACAACTGTTCCTTGATCGTTGCTGTTGGGGTGACAGGTATAGAGCCCCAATTATCACATTGGGTGTGGCAATTATGCAATTTCCCCAGCTGTCACAGCGTTCTATTGATGACTGGGGAGATTGTACGGTGTGTGACTAACTGTAGTATCCTGTTCTGTAGAAGACTCCATTTGGTGTCTTCTTGTCTTCAGTTATGATAAAGTGAGAGTTAAGCTGGCCACACACTAGAGCGATTATCGTGCCGATTTAGCAATTATCGTGGATTGGCTGAATTATCGCTCTAGTGTGTGGAGCCAATAATTTACTGAAACGGCCGATAATCAAAAAAAAAATGGCTGCCGTCAGATAATCTGATCAGGTGGTTTGCAATAAAAATTATTGTTTATCGCTAGCAAAATCGTGCAGTGTGTGGGCATATCAGATAATTGTATGTCCTCTCTCCCTGTCTGGCTATACAGCGCTGTATAGCCAGACATTAAGAGAGGACATAGCGCTGCAGAGCCTCACACACTGACAGGCTGCAGCGCTATGTCCTCTCCCCCTGTTGGCTATACAGCGCTGTATAGCCAGACATAGGGAGAGAGGACAGAGCACATGCAACCTGTCAGTGTGAAAGCTGGGTCTCCTGTCAATAGGCTGGCTGCAGGCTCACCAGCACAGATTATCGCTCCCAGCCTGTGTATGGTGCCGATATCGGGACCTTTCCCCAGGGGGAAATCGTCCCGTTTATCGGCAGCCACAGCTTCAGGCTTTGGTTTTGTCAAAGCAGGGGGTGGGCACAAAACTTAGTCACCAATGTGTATGTATATGTGTGTAGAGAGAGAGATAAAACACAACATGGCCTGGCACTCTAGCCATTACTCAGTTACTAATCATAAACCTCTATCTTTAAAATAAGTCCGAGAATTAGTTACAAATATCTGCAGATATGGGATAAGCCGTTCGCCACTTACAAGGTTTCTCTGTTGAACGGTCCTAACTCTAAACTTTAGAGCCCCAACTCTGGGTCACATATCCAATATCTTTCTAAACCAAGAGCATACCTCACATGGAGATTCCCAGGTCTCCCAAACTGCCACTCTGAGACCGCACCCCCTCTCAGCTGCAATCTCAGAGAGACTTTAAACCACATATCCAATATGGAGGCAGCTACAAAATCCGTTTATAAAGTAATATATATGACCGGTGCACAAGGCAAGGGGAATTTGTACAAAAAAACGAGACATGGCCTGGCACTCTAGCCATTACTCAGTTACTAGTCATGAACTTCTATCTTTTAAATAAAAATCAGAGAATTAGTTACAAATATCTGCAGATACGTGATACACTGTTTGCCACTTACAAGGCTTGTATGCTGAACAGTCCTAATTCTAATCTTGACTCTAAATAGAGCCCCAACTTTAGGTCACATATCCAATATCTTTCTAAACCAAGAGCATACCTCACATGGAGATTCATATATATGAATTTCAAGCGCACGCACTCAACGTGGATGTTTGGACTGCTGTTCCGGTTCCTTTTGGCTCTGCTATCTACATAATGTTGGAGCTGGCTTCCCCTGTCACTGCATTGTATGTCTTATTAACAGGTTTATATCTAGCGCTATCAGAAGATTATGTAGCACTTTAGGGAGTATTTCACATTCACATCAGTCCCTGCCCCATTGGAGCTACATTCCAAGGTCCCTAACACAGACATACACACTCACATTGGGGTTGATTTATTCACCAGCCAATTAACCAAAAGAATACACAAATGGAAGTTGCTCAGATTAATTTATAGGTTAATGCAAACAGGTGCATGAAAGGCTGGGGGGTAATCTGCTAGCAACAGCATGTTGACCTAATAGCATGTTTTTGGAGTGTGGGAGGAAATCCACACAGACACAGGGAGAACATACAAACTCCACACAGATAAATGCCTAGCCCGGGAATCAAACTCATGACCTCAGTGCTACTCGCTGAGCCACCGTACTTATTTCCTTTCTCTATTATGCATAACATCCCTAAGTATATTCCACACTTCCCAAATCATACAAACGGCTGCCTTAGATGTAGTTTCAGATTGACCACTTTACTGCTTGGTTAATATTTAATATTGATTTGTAGTTGATAAAATAGTACTTTTCAGTGTGTTGTGTGTACATATAAACTCTTCTGTGCATTCCAGTGTGAGCACTGGGTGAAGTGTTGCGGTCTGTAGGAGCACTGCACTGCATGTATTTGCAGCTTCCATGTGTTTGCTGTAAGTGTGAAGCTGATAATAGCCTTTTTCCCCACATCATTGCTTTCTGATTGTGAGGTGTTGTGTACAGTCTATTGCTTTTACTGATTATAGAATGGCCTAGAATGTATTTGTTGTGGTGTCCTCTTGCATCTCCTCCCTTCCTAAATACAACCATTACGTGACATTTTAATAGCCACTAGGGCTGCTATTGGGCAAAATAGGAAAACCAAAATCCTGACTAGCCAAATTATAGCGATGCTTAGAGGTGGAGACTGTAGGTGTAATCTATGTACCTCTTTGTTCATGAAAGGGATTCATTAACATGACGATATATCATTTTAGGAATGGAGTCACCCAAGGACTTCAGCTGACCTAATTAAACTAACATCTCATAATAGCTGACAATTCTTTCCATTTACATATTCTTAGGCTGTGTACACACTAGGAAGTTTCAGTAAATAATCCCATATCGTTACTGTTTTAGCAAGCTATTGTTGTACATTCTGCTCCTGTAATACAGTTCTTTAAAGATCGTTCATCTTCATATATTGATGACAAAAATGAGGCGTTCCCAAAAATCTAATCAATCGAACAATCAAATGCTGTTTCAGAGGCTTCTGCAGAATCACTGGACATTGAACACTATTAAGATATCAGCTGCAGCTGTCGTTTGATTGTGATGTGCATTATTATTGTCATGAAAAAGCCCCAGTGTGTACCCAACTTTATACTCGGTGGGCTGGATCCAGATTTAAGTAAGTGCTTGAAATGAGTTACTCCTGGGCTAAATCATGTTGATTGCAGGGGGGAGTCATATTTCATGTGTTGCAAACAGTATTAGAGTTGAGAGGTGATGTTTCCTATCCCAAGTCTAAATAACAGTGTGATAGTAAAGCTTGTCAGTATCTGTGTGCAGTAAGCAATTCAAAGATAAATCCCTGCATGCAAAGAATACAATTAACTTGACTCCCCCTGCAATCAACATGGCTTAGCCCAGGAGTAACTCATTTCAAGCACTTAAGTCTGGATCCAGACCAGTGTTGTTAAAGTACATTGTATTTATTGCTAGTAAAGTGCATATAATAGAATTGCTTGATATGAGTTTAGGTTATTAAAGGAAAATAATAAATAATAATTATAAATAAAAGAATTCCAACAGACCTCAGCCATTTCTTAAAAAATCAGACACACACAGACACACACACACCTCAGAGCTGTTACTGCCCCCTAGTGTATTGAAGGACTTTATATTGATCATCCCAAAAATTGGCACTCTCGCTAAAGCAGATTAATTTGCCTGTGAAGTGAAATCTCTGGCAGAACACTTCAATAGCTTTAATGTGTCTAAATCAATTGGGAATAATTACTCTATTAGTAGAGTCTTTGAAGCTGGTAATATCCTGTAAAAGGCTTTTTTTTTTTTTTTTCCTTTAAAAAGGTTTTTTTTTTTTTTTTTTTTTTTTTTTGATATAGGAAGAATATGCTTGTTGCACTTTAAAAGACAGAAGTGTTAACTTTAAAGCAATGTGATGACATCTTACCAGATCATGTTGTCATATCCTTTTCTACAAAGCTTAATATTAAAATATTTGACAACAGTGAGGCTGACGTTGCTAAACCATCTCCGAATCCTGTTCACATTAAACTATTAACTCTTGTGTTTTGTTCGTGTGATAGTATTAAAATGTCAGTTGTTCCTTTTTATGCTTCACTTCCTTTGTAATGCCGTTAAACAGAAAATGACTTCTCAAAATTTACAAGTATAGATAAAGAATTATTTGCATATATAAATGTTTGTTCATGTCTTTTGTTTTTAGCTAATATATACTGGAAACGCCACTCTTACTGCTAAGATATGTTGCTCATTAGAGACCTGAGGCACATTATATTTTTGACGCATATGTTTTTTTAGGAGTTAACTGACCTGCAACGTGATCCACCTGCTCAGTGCTCTGCTGGACCAGTTGGTGATGACAGTAAGTTTAATAGCCATAAATGTATTTGTTTATTTTATGTCAACACTGCTAAGTTGTCCTTGTCTTCTCTTTTCAGTGTTTCATTGGCAAGCTACTATTATGGGACCTGTAAGTATGTAGTTTGCTGTATGGTTTTCCCCTACTGCTTCCTAATCTCAAACCCTGATCTCAGACAATCTGGTAATTCCAGTTTTTCCAGGCTAGTGGTATCTGTAAACCAAACAGTCTTCATGGCATCTTTCAGGACAGAATTTTCGATTTTCCGGTGTTTGTTTTTTGGGTGTGGCTGCTGGTACGAAGGTTTGCTTTGCGTCAACCTATCGTGCGGCACTTAAATGGCAGCTGCCGTCAATTTACCGGCAGTCTCCATTTTCGACAGCGGCAGTGATTCGACTCCCACAGCCACGGAGAGTAATCCGCCGACAAGTAAGAATCTGCATCCTAGCCCCCCTCTAACCCTCCACAGCCAAACCCTAACCCTCCCGTCTTGAAGCCTAACACACCTGTCTGGAACCCTAACCTAAGCCTGACGCAGCAACCGCAACCTGTCGCTATTGTTAACGGGTAGAAGTAGTTACCCGTTACCAATAGTCGTTTTCTATTTTCCATGGCATTTCAGCAATACACAGCAATTTTATTTATTTATTTTTATTGTAAGCATCACAGCTAAATATTGTGGATCATTTTGTTTTGTTTTTCCATATCTATATCTTACTTTACGTTTACTGATTCCTGGAGAATTGATGGAGAGGCTCTATTCAATAAGTGATTTCCTCTGTGAATAGATAAGGATATATTTTTGCCAAACACATTTTCTCACGTTCTGTTCCACAGCCTGACAGCCCATATCAAGGTGGGGTCTTCTTTCTCACAATTCAGTTCCCAACAGATTATCCATTCAAACCACCAAAGGTAAGTGAAAGTAGATGTGTGAGCACCAACAATGTTATGTGTGTGCCAACTTCTATAACTATCCAAGCAGCACAACATAGGCTTCTCCTGTTGCAGTTGATGAGCAGAATGTGCAGTAATGTAATTGAATTTGCAGTTTTCCTGCTGTTTCCCATTCCCCAGAGCTGTCTGTAATTAATAACGGGTCTTGTACAATTCCTCATTAATATATGTTAATTAGACTAAATCACTAGTGGAATGAAGGTTTTAAACTTTAGCACTCTAGTTTTTTTGCTTTGTATATAAATAAGTTATATATGGTTATTTTATTGACACGCTTAGTATAAAATATTAAGCAGTTTGTGAAAACATGATGACTATAAAGGCTGAAGTCTTGTAGATGACACTGCAGACCATCCATCATATAAGAAGGTGAATGATTATATAGTGTAGAGAGCAATTGATGTTTCGATGGGATTGTTTTTTTAATGAATGTTGTGAATGGATTTCCAGAAGAATAATGTTTATTGATTTAGCTAAAGCTGCAGTTTTAATGTTTTGTTTTTTTTCCCCGTTAAGGTTGCATTCACAACAAAAATTTATCATCCAAATATAAACAGCAATGGAAGTATTTGTCTTGATATTCTGAGGTCACAGTGGTCTCCAGCACTAACGGTCTCTAAAGGTAAATAAACCACCATGATCACAACAGTCTTTTGTTTCATTCAATATGTCTAAAACCCAGAGCTGAAAAGTAAATGTCTGGGGATTCCGAGTAACATACAGTTACATACTTGTACACTTGTGGTCACTCCCTCTGACTGGCAGCTCCCAGGCTGGACGCCTCTCAGAACAGTGAGCAGCAGTATTGTGAATGTGCATGTCTTACATGTGAACAGCTGTATTATCACTGCCCAAGGGGAAGATTTAATATGCTAATAATTTGTGCTCTCTTTAATCTCTTACAGTTTTGTTGTCCATATGCTCCTTACTTTGTGATCCAAACCCAGATGATCCTTTAGTACCAGATATTGCACAGACCTACAAGACAGACAAGGAAAAGTATGTTGCGTTTAACACAATGATGAAATGATCTTCTCTACAATTGCAATGAACACTGCACGTTTCCTGTGCTAAAATGATGTAACTGTAATTTTGGGAAGACAAAGAAAAATGTTATCTATTATATCATCTAGGGTTCTTGGCAACCCTGAAACTAGCAATATAGTGTTTGTGTCTGTCCTTTTTATAGTGCTATGGTGCCTTGTTTCTATATAACTGAGTAGTTTTATCCTCTGGAAAGCAGTCTGTGTGTAGCTGCAGAGACGCCTGATATGTTTTCTGTACGGAGCTTCAGCACAATTCTCACTCTCAGAAGAGAACTGATCCGTTATTCTCTGACCAAGTGTGCTCTGCGTCACTGATGTTTCTACCATCCGTAAATAGAAGCTGGTGTTTGTCTAAAACAAATTACCTTCTGTTATGATTTTGTTCCCTTAATTGATTGGTAAAATTGAGCGTTTTAATACTAGCTTACTTTTATGCGGTGTACACATTCATGCTGATCGTTGGATCAATAACGCTCCAAACACTTTATCGTTTATCATTTGATTAGAGTGATATTTGTGTGAAAAAGTTGTAGGAGCTGATCCAGAGTTTTAATAATCTAAAGACCCCTTACAGATATAAATATTTATCCCTAGTTATAATGTCTGCTATTAATATGTTGCTATTCAAGCATTAGAAAATAAACTGTAGTGCTTGTCCCAAATCTTTAATAAATGTTCTTTTTTTCTTTATATATATATACACCATCCCTTTTCTCATTTAAATATCCCTCCAATAGCCCCGTACCCCTCAAATAGAGCTCCAGGTGCAGATACTTGCGCCTGAGTAGCCTTGCGTCTGAATTTTTGTGCTCGCTCCTGTTCTGCACATGTGCGGAGCTGCTTCCCGCTGCGCTACTGCATAAAAGATAGAAGGCTGCTCAACTCTGGATCAGCTCTGTAGTGTATACCAAACTTTAATACATACGTGTGTATGTAATTTATCTTGACTTTTTTTCTTCCTGATTTATATAAATTGCCCCAACCTGGTGTTACATAGAGTCCTATTCTGTCCAAGGAAGCTTTTTTTTTTTCACATACTATAACCACGCATTATCCCCACCCCACATACTATAACCACGCATTATCCCCACCCCACATACTATAACCACGCATTATCCCCACCCCACATACTATAACCACGCATTATCCCCACCCCACATACTATAACCACGCATTATCCCCACCCCACATACTATAACCACGCATTATCCCCACCCCACATACTATAACCACGCATTATCCCCACCCCACATACTATAACCACGCATTATCCCCACCCCACATACTATAACCACGCATTATCCCCACCCCACATACTATAACCACGCATTATCCCCACCCCACATACTATAACCACGCATTATCCCCACCCCACATACTATAACCACGCATTATCCCCACCCCACATACTATAACCACGCATTATCCCCACCCCACATACTATAACCACGCATTATCCCCACCCCACATACTATAACCACGCATTATCCCCACCCCACATACTATAACCACGCATTATCCCCACCCCACATACTATAACCACGCATTATCCCCACCCCACATACTATAACCACGCATTATCCCCACCCCACATACTATAACCACGCATTATCCCCACCCCACATACTATAACCACGCATTATCCCCACCCCACATACTATAACCACGCATTATCCCCACCCCACATACTATAACCACGCATTATCCCCACCCCACATACTATAACCACGCATTATCCCCACCCCACATACTATAACCACGCATTATCCCCACCCCACATACTATAACCACGCATTATCCCCACCCCACATACTATAACCACGCATTATCCCCACCCCACATACTATAACCACGCATTATCCCCACCCCACATACTATAACCACGCATTATCCCCACCCCACATACTATAACCACGCATTATCCCCACCCCACATACTATAACCACGCATTATCCCCACCCCACATACTATAACCACGCATTATCCCCACCCCACATACTATAACCACGCATTATCCCCACCCCACATACTATAACCACGCATTATCCCCACCCCACATACTATAACCACGCATTATCCCCACCCCACATACTATAACCACGCATTATCCCCACCCCACATACTATAACCACGCATTATCCCCACCCCACATACTATAACCACGCATTATCCCCACCCCACATACTATAACCACGCATTATCCCCACCCCACATACTATAACCACGCATTATCCCCACCCCACATACTATAACCACGCATTATCCCCACCCCACATACTATAACCACGCATTATCCCCACCCCACATACTATAACCACGCATTATCCCCACCCCACATACTATAACCACGCATTATCCCCACCCCACATACTATAACCACGCATTATCCCCACCCCACATACTATAACCACGCATTATCCCCACCCCACATACTATAACCACGCATTATCCCCACCCCACATACTATAACCACGCATTATCCCCACCCCACATACTATAACCACGCATTATCCCCACCCCACATACTATAACCACGCATTATCCCCACCCCACATACTATAACCACGCATTATCCCCACCCCACATACTATAACCACGCATTATCCCCACCCCACATACTATAACCACGCATTATCCCCACCCCACATACTATAACCACGCATTATCCCCACCCCACATACTATAACCACGCATTATCCCCACCCCACATACTATAACCACGCATTATCCCCACCCCACATACTATAACCACGCATTATCCCCACCCCACATACTATAACCACGCATTATCCCCACCCCACATACTATAACCACGCATTATCCCCACCCCACATACTATAACCACGCATTATCCCCACCCCACATACTATAACCACGCATTATCCCCACCCCACATACTATAACCACGCCCCCACCCCACCCCTCACAATATAACCACGCATTATCCTTACCCCTCACAATATAACCATGCATTACCCCTTCCCCTTCACATACTTCTCAATAAGCTCACCCCACATACTATAACCACGCATTACCCCCACCCCACATACTATAACCACGCATTATCCCCACCCCTCACAATATAACCACGCATTATCCTTACCCCTCACAATATAACCATGCATTACCCCTTCCCCTTCACATACTTTAACCCTCAATAAGCTTTTATAAGTTGTTTACCTTTTTGCTGTCTTCCCATCGCTTCTTCCTCCCCCTCCGTCCTCTGCGGTGCCTCTGCTTCTGAATGACGCGGACATGAATACGTCGGTGTCACGCTGATAATGGCGCTGCGTTGCCTAGCAACAGATTCACAGTGCCTGGACACAGCAGTCCGAGCACTGTGCATGTGACAATACAGTGTCCAGGAATAATAATATTTCAATAGTTACATTATATTTCAGCGCGTATTTCCCTGACTTTGTATAGTGCGGGAATGGGACCCCTCCGGACTCCGGACACTGGTCTCAATTACCGGACTGTCCGGAGCAATCTCGGACAGGTGGTAACCATAGTTTTAATCCTATTGGACTTGATTCAGAAATTGAAAATAAGAGAGGAAAATTACTCCTGGGCAAAGCCATGTTGATTTCAGGGAAGTCAAATTTCTTGTGTTGCAAATAGTATTGTAGTTAAGAGGTGGTGTTTCCTAGCCCAAGTCTAAATAACAGTGTGATAGTGAAGCTGGTTAGTATCATTGTGCAGTAAGCAAAAGCAAAGATATATCCCTGCATGCAAAAAATACAATTGTCATCAAGCCCCACCCCCATGAAACCCTGAAAGGGGTAATTGATAGTCAGGTGCGGTGCTTAATGACGAGATTTACATAAATTGCGCTGTTAAGCCTCGTCCCCTGCATGTATCTATGGCTTCCCTCCGGGAGCTTTTAAAAGTCGGCAACCCTGGAATAGGAGATCTTCTGACGACTTCACAATTATAGCAAATATAAAAATAGGTGACACTGCAGCTGATTAACAAGAAACCAAAGTGTATTTTTTATTTCTGTCTCCATAATTAGTCATGTAGTCTTAGATTACAGCCAGTCTTTGATTACATTTGGCCTCCAAGAAAATGGGCGCCTATATGGGCCTCAATACAGTGAAATAGGAGACAATTTCTAAATTCTGTCATCATACTGCAATGACTTCTGGAACTGAATCAGCATCAGAGAGATTGGCAATCATGTATTAAAAATATATAACTATATCAAATGCACAGAATACACAAATCTAAAAAATACATAATTTTATAGGATTAAAGGCATAAATTAAGAAACAGACTTTAGTTTAACTCAGAAGAAGAATACAAAGACATGTGACTCCTCCCCCCAGATCAGATCCTTTCATTAAACAATTTAAGCAATTTTCTTGTAGGCATTTATGATAGTGGGGTTTTTTCCGTGAGCAATTTTCCGGTGGGCTTTTTTCATGTGAGCTTTTTTTCTGGTTACCCTGTCTGAGCTAGGGTCAATATAAATGCTAGACAATGTTTTCTTTGTACAGGGTAGGGGACAATAAGTGCTGGAACCCATCAAAATCACACAGAAGTATAGATATTGGGTGTATTAGCAATGTCCTTGTAAGCCCCTTACAGATATATGCTGTGAGTGAGAAATAGAATAAGCTGAGCAACAGCATAAAGAATAGTACATTTTAATAGAACAGAGATGAAACATATAAACAGTCAACTAAATTAAAATAAGAACTTAAGTTAAAACTTGTTAGCAGTGAACATAATAAAAGCATATATAGTGATGCATGTTATCAATAACCTAGGGCTGGATCCAGACATAAGGAGTTTGAATTTAAGGGCCTGATTCAGATTTTAAGAAAGTGCTTAAAATAAGAGAGGAGAAACACTCCTGGGCTAAACCATGCAGATTTCAGGGGAGTCAAGTGAATTGTATTCTTTGCATCCAGGGATATATCTTTGAATTGCTTACTGCACACAGATACTGACCAGCTTTACTATCACACTGTTATTTAGACTTGGGATAGGAAACGCCACCTCTCAACTCTAATACTGTTTGCATCAGATGAAATATGACTCCCCTGCAATCAACATGGTTTAGCCCAGGAGTAACTTTACTCACTTAATTTAAGCACTTTCTTAATTCTGAATCAGGTCATAAGAGAGGAACGTTACTCCTGAGCTAAACCATGTTGATTGCAGGGGAGTCATGTTTCATCTGTTGCAAACAGTATTAGAGTTGAGAGGTGATGTTTCCTATCCCAAGTTAACAGTGATAGTAAAGCTGGTCATTAAATGTGTGCAGTAAGTTACTATGATATAGATATAGATATGATAAAGATATATCTCTGCATGCAAAGAGTACAATTGACTTGACTTACCCTGAAATCAACATGGTTTTGCCCAGAAGTAACTTTCCTCTCAATTTCAAGCTCCTTCTTAAGTCATGATCCAGCCCCTAGGCACAAAGTAGTTGAAGTTATCGTTCTGAGTATGGAGTCCAATAAGAGGTCTTAGGAACATATAATTCATATTTTTCAGAGGGAAGGATTAAACAATGTTAGAGAATGTTTTACCTGACTTAGGTAAAGTTTTCCTGTCCCATAGGAATCCTTTGGTGGTGAGTGGTATAACGGAGTGCAGATCAAAGTAATAGCAACGGAGTTCCATATAAGGAAAATCTCTATCACTTACCGCATCAGATAGAACGGCAGTTGTAGACTCACAGATTGCCACTCAGTGTCCGCCTTCAAACATGGTAAAATCTGTACAGTCCTGTAAATAAATTGAAGTTTGCGATATTCGATCACTGTGCACAGGCTAGAGAGAACCTCTGCTGACATCTCTATCTAGAGACTTTTTCAAGGCATTACTGCTTTGGTAATGGTATTTTGTGGCTACGTTATTGATATCCCGCATCACTGAATATGCTTTTATTATGATCATCACTAGCAAGTTTTAACTTCAATCATTATGTGAATTTTTATGTGTTTATCTCTGTTTTATTAAAGTGCACAATTCTTTATCCTGTTGCTCAACTTATTCTATTTCCAAACTGGTGAATTCCATTTGGTATATCAGTGACACAGATCACTCGTACATTTGTAGTGCTGTGTTTTTCCCTTTGTATATTTCTTTGTGTTTAAAGAGTATAAGCAAGACTTTATTCCACAGCTGCTGTATTTGAAAGCACCACTGTACTCTAGGCGCACAGCCACCATTTTATAATAGCTGTGTGAGGTTTGCTCAATTTTATCAAGCTATGAAGGTCTGTCATGTCTTTCTGAGCACTATAATGTATCCTTGTTAGTTTCAGTTAATGTGTTGTGTTGGTAATGGAAAAGCTTGTAATCTACTGTGTATTCTCTCCAACGAATAGTAGGGAAGCCCATGGACATAAATGCAGTAGATTGGGTAAAAAGTCCATAGACTTCAATGCTTCACAAATTCTGGCATGTCTGTTGTGGCATCTTAAGGTATGGCAGGTACATATCGGAGCTCTCTAAGCCTTGCCCATCTCCCTAGCTAAATGCCCTTTAAATACATTTGTCTGCTTTATGGTCAACCAATCCCTACTAAAGTTCTATCCCGTGTTCTTACTCGAAGTATCGCTGTAGCTGCAGATTTATCTTGGTTGTTTAAAATTCAAATAAGACTTGGGGTTAGATTGATTAAACTGTTCAAAAGGAAAAATAGAGATGTTGCCCATAGCAACTAATCAGTTTCTAGTTGACGTTTTATAGTATGTAATAGTAAAGTGAAAGCTAGAATCTCATTGGTTGCTGTGGGCAACACTTCTATGTTTCTTTTTGAGTAGTTTAGTAAATCTAGCCCTAAGACTTAATTTTATCTTATTCATTGCAGGTGGAAGGTGGCTGCACCACAGACAATTGCTTCCACGTAACATAACTTGGTCATGCAGAGGCAGCAGCGTGCCTGAGATTATAGGAGGGACATGCATTCTGCTCCACATGATTCTATTGTACTGAAAACATTTGCAAAACGTGCTTATTCTACAAAACAGTCATTCACTGAGCTTACATGAACTCTGCAGGGTTACATGTCTTCTCCAACCATGCACTTTTAAAAGCTGGTGAGAAAATAGGTCTCTCAGAACACATGACATGATCAGATATACTTGTTAAAGCTTGAAACATTTATTTTATGCTAGATCATCTGCTTGTGTAATTAATAGATTGTTGACTTTTCGTGACTAAATATAGTTAATTATATAATATAATCATGCTGGGCTTCCAGCAAGAATTGGAGAGGGTTCTTAAGGGATGGTGATGTCTACAACTGTCTTACGATGGGAGCACACTGAAGTTTTTACTGATGATCTGATATCTGCTATGATCTGTACCAACTATTCTAGCCCTGACCCGCTTAATGATGCCCCCCTCAACGCTGCTTTCTGGTTTGTCTGGTTATTTCATATACTGTTCAAATAAATCTTTGCTGCAATGATATGGTTGCTCACAAGGTGGTGCTATGCAGAAATATGAAGATTGTGTACACACTGAAGTTTTTTTTGTATAGACATTGGGACATCGCTGATTGCAAAAATTAGGAGCTCCCAAAACTCAAGATAGACAAAAGCAGACAATTCTGAAGCATCGTGGGACAGTATACACTAGTAAAACATCTGTAATTTGATCAGGTGATCGGCATGATTATCAACAGAAAAAGCCCCAGTCTTTACGTGTGTACCCAGCTTCACACAGGGAGAGCCAAAACGTATTAAAATGACTATACAACTCCTATCTATTACAATCCCTACCGAGTCTGTTGACTCAAGTGAACCAAGTATTTTAGAGTTGCCTCTATATTGCGCCACAATGCGAGACAGGCTCCAGAACACAACAGTTTAATTTCTGGGTGCTATTAGCCTTAGGATCTTCCTTCACTTTCATGTCCACTCGCAGGTTGTGGCACATCTTAAAACACAAACAGCTTAATTCTCCCACAACATTGCATTCTCCTTAATAACCCTGCATTTGAAAACGGGGCGGCCTGCCCTTTCTTATTATGGAGAAACTGGTATTACTTCTATTAAAAGTCTGACTAATTCTTGAACTAAAAAAATTCCTTTCTTAAAAGCAACAGAACTCTATGAAGCATTGTAAATTTTACCTGTCACAACTCTATGTAGAAGTCCCTATCAAACACCTCTCGGAGGCAGACTAACCATTGTCAGACATTTTCGGATGTCCCTATTTCGAATAATGCAGAGATTCTATTTTTTTTTTAGAATGGGTGAGTATTCTGATCGGCATACTTCACCCATTCACCTTCGGAAATGGCGATATCCAATCCTTTAGATGTACTTCACGCCCAGAAAATTCCCCACAGAAAGCATCACTATCCACTATCAATTTTTACTTAAGAATTGGATTATAGTAGACCATAGTAGATTTACCTCTTGTTTGCCACAATGGCTTTTTACATTTCTTTCATGTTTCTATGGAAACCCTTCTTAAAACCTTAAATTATTCATGCAGAAAATTTCCTGCAAGCCATTATGATGAATCATTTCTCAATATATATCATTGCACTTATCTTACCCTACACAGCTACATAGAAAGTGATGCAGATAAGAGCTACATGGTCCATCCAGTCTATACTGACCCATATATTTTTTGCAAGCATGTTTAATCTGTTCTATTGTGTTAGCTTCTACCACTTCAGATAAGAGGTTATTCCACTTCAACTACACTTTATGTAAAGTCATTTTTCCACACATTTCCTCTATATACCTACCACTCTCCAGTTTATATGCATACCCTCATGTTCTAATAAACCTTTTTCTATGGAAAACGCCAGCCTTCTGTACCTGGTTACACCCCTTGATATATCTTAAAGCTTCTATCATATCCATCATCTAACTTCTTTACTCCAAGCTATACAAGTTTAGTTCTTCCAATCTTCCTTTGTATATTTTGTGACACATGCCATACATCGTTTTTGTGGCTTTCTCTTTGCGCAGTCGCTAATGCATGTGTCTTAATGTCTTTCTGGAGATAAGGCCTCCAGAACTGAGCACAATATTCTATGTGAGGCCGTATCAATGAGCTATTAGGTGATGTTAACACTTTTATCTTTTTCCTACTAATTCCTTTACCAAAACCAAGCATCTGCCTTTATCATTGCTTTGTTGCATTGCTTGGTTGCCTTTAAGTCAAATGAAATAATGACTTCTAGATCCCTTTCCTCCTCAGTAATTTCTCATTTCTAATGCTATTAATGCTATATTGAGATTTTGGTTTTACACCCCAAGGGCTAGATTTACTAAGCTGCAGGAAAGGAAAAGTGGATATGTTGCCTGTAGCAACCAATCAGATTCAGATTGCAGCTGACATTTTCTAGTATGTAATAGGACAGCGAGAGCTAGAATCTGGTTGCTATGGGAAACATTTCCACTTTTTCTTTCCTGCAGCTTAGTAAATATGGCCCCCAAGTGTTTGATTTAGAATTTTTTGGCAATAAACTGCAGTTGTCTTACTATTGACTATTCCTCCAGTCTACCTAGCTTATCACTCATTTTGTTTACCGCTCCCGGTGTGTCTACCGTTACATATCTTGGTGTCATGTGCAAAAAGTCATACTATCCCCATAATACCACATGTAAGGTGACCAATAAAGATAATAAATAGCAACGGTCCAAGTACAGATAACCGGGGTAACCTTACCATACCCAGC
>WWET01000576.1:614221-624513 GCA_011038615.1 Limnodynastes dumerilii | reverse complement strand
TATCTTACCGTGCATCGTCCGTACGAACATTGCCTCTCCCCGCCCTCCCCAGCTAATCCAAATCCCTCCCACTTCTTCCTAAGCACACCCCTGAGGAGGCATTACTCCTCCTCTTTCTAATTAAAATACTCTGTGCTGTCTATGCCCTACCGGTCTGTAGATAGTGTAAATGGCTTATGACACATGTGTAGAAGGTAATTTTGGCAAAATATGCACTTAAAAAGCACAAGCCTCAATTGTGACTCAGGACCATTGTCACAATGTTGTTTTCCGTAATTTTTAATCGGATCACGTTTTTTGTTTGGATTCTGTAATGTTTAAACTAGGTCAAAGGAATTGATTCTGATGAAATGGCTCGTATCCAGAGTACCGGACATATAACAGATACGTCCGGTGTTTAGCCATTTTTTTACTACTGCGCATACGTAGTCATTTCCTTTCAGACCACATTTACCCAATCTACGTAAGAGAAAGATACGTAGATTACGTTAAAAAATGAGTAGTAAGAAATCGCTAAACACTGGACGTATATGTTATACATCCGGTACTCTGAATGCAGGCCAGCGTCATGACACAGACCCCTCTGCTGGAGAGACATGTTTGTGTTTACTTACAAGAAATAGAATGCAAACTGTATCTGCCAGGATCATTTAGAGAGTAGTTGTGCATTGTGTTATAATTTATTCAGGGGTGTGGAATGACCCCTGCATTATATAAATCTAGGTACACGTTACGGGCCTGATCCAGACCTACGTAAAGCACAGTGTATCGGCGTGCACTACCCCCGTTACTCCCCCCTGTTCCAGCATATTCCCTCGCTTATGCCGGCTGAAGGCTACCCTAACTGCAGCCGGCATAAGCGAGGAAAAATATGCTCGGACAGGAGCGTATTAACTAAAACCCCTCCCTCCCTCATTAAACTACCTCCACCCGCCCACCTACGCTAACATTTGGGTAGTAATGGCGAGGGACGCCCCCTCAGCCACTACTATGCTCATACTACGGAGTAACGCCGGCAAACATCTGGCCGGCGCATGCGCAGATCGGCGACATCTCCGCTTTTCCAAACCCGCAGCTTAGTAAATCTGGCCCCTGCTGTCCAGTGATTCTGCACCTACTTTCTGCCCTCTGTGGGCAGGCTGAGTCCCATAATATCATTAGCAAAACTGTGTACGCTTCAAATGGAGAGAAGGCTCGTGCACAGCCTCTCTCCCGTCCTGATGCGCGTTTCGCCGGATGCTTAATCATAGAACATCTATACTATATATAGTGTAAGGCCACAATTGATCATATAGGGACAGATTCACTAAGCTGCGGGTTTGGGAAAGGGGAGATGTTGCCCATGGCAACCAATCAGATTCTAGCTCTCACTTTCCTATTACATACTAGAAACTGATTGGTTGCTACGGGCAACATCTCCACTTTTCCAAACCCACAGCTTAGTAAATCTTGCCCATAGAGTTGTTCGTCGGTCACATCTGCTTTGGTGGTCTTGTGGTCCTAATATACTTAAAATACCAAAATATATTTCCATTTTTCTGCCATAATCTTCACATCTGTCTTTAATAGGAAGACAAAACCAAAGGGTCAAATGCTTATATTTACCTTCTGAGATGGGATTATTAGTTATTAAAATTTTAATAAGGTTTAAATCCCTTTTATTAGTGTCCACACTCAAAAATAATTGCTGTTTGTACATCTTTTGTCTTACACTATGCTTATCCCTTACAACACATGAACTACATAAACGTCTGTTTTGCTTACACAGATCACAGTCACTATTTTAATGTGTTATGTATTTTATTTTAGGTCTGTGGACAAATCTGTGATTGTTTACTCAGCTGTAAGTATTACTTCTCTATATATACGCTGTGACTTCTTGTCCTCACCTTGTAATGTATAGCTGGTCACACATTCTATATTAATGGGTAGTTGTGCGACATATTGTAAAGACTGGTTTAACACAACACAGACAGAATGGTCTTAAAATGCACTGACCCAGGAATCCACCGTTGGACCTTTTTCTTGATTGATCTGAACGCCACTGGGCCGTTATTATGAGTGTGATAAGAGATAACGCTGGTGATTGGGCAGTGTGTGTCCACTATTCATTGTCCCCAGATATTGGTGAGGGGGAGGGTTATCAAAGGAAGACATGTGTTTGAATACAAGGGCCTGTGTATAAACTGGAGGGAGGTAGGTTTAGAGGAAATGGACCTGATTCAGAGACTGAAAATTAGAGAGGAAAGTTACTCCTGGGCTAAACCATGTTGTATTGCAGGGGGAGTCAAGGTAATTGTATTCTTTGCATGCAGGGATATATCTTGGTGTCTGCTTACTGCACACAGATACTGACCAGCTTTACTTTTACACAGCTAATTACGCTTTGGCTGGGAAACGCCAGCGCTCAACTCTAATACTGTTTGCAATGGATGAAATTTGACTCCCCTAAAATTAACATGGTTTAGCCCAAGAGTAACTTTTCTCTCTTATTTTCAGTCTCCGGTCCAATGTGAGGGAAAATGACTTCACTGAAAGGGTGGTTGATAAGTGGAATAACCTCCCATCTCAGGTGGTAGAGGCTAAAACATTAGATTGGTTTATAAATTGGCAAAACTGGATGGGCCGTGTGACCTATCTGCCATCGTATTCTATATTTCTAGGAGCAGCGATACTTTGTTGCATCTTTAACTTTTGTAGCTATACACTTTATCAGTTGCTATGACCTTTGAAGTATTGATGATTAATGGACTCTGCTCGCTATCATGTTACATGATTAATATCCAGGGCCCTGATTCACAAATAAGGAAATAAATACTTAACTCGGATTGCGGATTTTGCTAAAGTACGTGCAGAGTTTGCTCATCCAGCCCATTCAGTCCTATTTAAATGCCTCCCCTCCACACACTTCTTTTAACTTCAGACCTACGTGGTACTGGCACACCCTTCCTACAGATCGCACGGAGTTGAACTCTGTGCATAACATCTGGATTGCGCAAATTGCAAAAATTTAAGCACACGGCCTGTGTATATTTAGGTACATTATTAAGTGTGAATCGGGGCCTAGGTGGCACACAGGATCAACCTGTACACATGACAGAGAAATATATTGTTATATTATATGACAGGACAGTACAGTCTCTCCATCCTCTTCTAGTTGCAAAGTGCAAAATGTTTTGCTGTAACTGGAAGAAACTTGCAGGATATGTGAGGAGAGAGAGATGGGAACAGGGCATTACAGGTCATGCCTGTACCCAAGGGAGGCATGGAAACTAGGGGGTAGATGTCCAGGCGGGAGGTGTGCAAGTGGCTAGAAGGGAGGAAGACTCGGTGACAGTGACCCTTCTTGGGGGGAATGTTGACACAAAGAGACCAATTGTCTTGCAGGAGATAGTTGATGGTTTTGATCATACATGAGCACCTTAGGAACCTGAGGATCCAGTTTTGTACTGGAAGATATTGCACTAGGCCAGACCAGGTTTTATCAATATGGAGTTTGAATATTCTCCCTGTGTCTGCATGGGTTTCCTCCCACGCTCCAAAAACATTTAGGTTAATTGGCTGGTGTGTGTGTGTTAGGGAACTTAGAATGTAGCTCCAATGAGGCAGGGACTATGTGAATGTGAAATATTCTCTGTAAAGCGCTGCATAGAAACCTGTTAATAAATCTATAATAATGTGTGCACGCCCCCTTGTCTTTTGTGGCAAGGGTCTGGATACAGTCCTTTGTTGTTATGTGTTTTAATTACTGCACTAAACAAAGCTCTGAGAATGTTCTGTGTGTATTTCTCTCCTCAGGACACTGGATGCATCCTGCACATCCTCACCCATCACACACGGTGAGTATCCTGCTCCTGGCACCATCTCAATAATAACAGGTACAGGAATACAGATTCTTCCTGGCAGGATGTGTCTTCAATGTATATTATGAGAGAAGGGGATTTCCATATCTAGAAGCTGTTCTACTTTATAGCCCCATCCTATAGTACTAATGCTACAGCCAGCAAGCAGGCTCCTGTAATTACTGCTTATAGGTGATGAGAGACCAGACACACCGGAGATGGGACGACAGTAACACTAGTGTCCCCAAAAACACACTGGCCTTGTATCACTTGTTATTTGGGTGTATCTGCAATCAAGATACAGGAGGGGTCTTGATTGCAGTGGCTTAAAGGGGTGCACCCATGCTGGAGGAATGGGGAATTGGAGCATAGTTTGGGGACATTGTGACATGTCCTAGTTTTTGTGACTGTTTGTGCGTCTATATGAGTGTTCTATGTATTGCACAGTACTTCACATTAGTCAGAGTTGATGCCCATATTTTGATATTGTAGGCTCCTGACCAGTATAAACATCTTGGGTCGTGTTTCTTACACATTAGTCCAGCAGGACGCAACACATGACCATTAGGGAGTGGATTCGCTTGTTCCTGTCCGTAGGCTGCATTATAGACAATAGCTCTCTAGAGTGACACATTATAGATTGTTTACATGGCAATAACTAGGATATAGACACGTGACCCAACGCCATCAAATCCGCTTCTTACCACATATAGAAACAAGAGCAGTGCTGAATCCGCAGTGACTGCTGAGACCACTATACCGCTATGACTAAAGATAACATGTGACAGGTTAATATTAATGAATTGGTCACCTGTGGAATATGTTCTAGGATATAATACGAGTATTCACTTCTTACAATGAGGATCAATGGTGCCGTACTGTCTAGTGTTAGATTGTCGTATAGGGACCGATTCAATTACAATCGTGCACCGCGTTAGATGGGATATAGCTTACGGTGCAAAGTATGTAGATTTTTATGCGCACCTTTAAGGGGTGCACAAAAAAAAATCAACCCCCCCTCCAAAAAAAGTAAATTTGCACCATTAATAATAATAACGCGGTGTACAAATGTTATTGAATCGGGCCCTTATTGTAAATGTGCCATCCAGCAAGAAAAGAAAACCCTAGTCACATGACCTGGTTCTTCTGTTTGATAGGTACGTGACTGCCTGTGCTTTCGCTCCAGATCAGCCTCTGCTGGCCACCGGTTCCATGGATAAGACTGTAACTATCTGGAAACTGGGACATGAAAGTGAATCTCCAGGCAAGTCCATTCACATGTTGTGGTGGATTAAAATATAAAAGTAGCCAATCTAGTCGTCTGTTCTTATTTATTAGGATAAAGTTTTCTGAATGGGGAAGCATCATTTGGAATCTTGACAGTACATCTGCAGAAGTATATGCTAATAGCCAATATAATATACATTATCCAATCTAGTAGTCAGTAGAAGCTTGACACAAATTAACTCTTAGGATCCGCCATAGTTTTCCATGTGACATTGGTACAGCCAATCAGTATCTGAGCTTACCCTCGTCATGCATTGTCACTGTCTGGGTAAGTAGTTTTCTAAGAACACTTGCTGCACCATTGTTCCAGGCGTGTATTACACTCAGTTTAATAGTAAAATAATACTTTCTAGTAGGTTAAATACATTTTCTAAGTATGTAACATTTAATATCATTTTAAATACAGAATCCTGGTGGTAATAATATAAAGGAAGGGTTTTCTTCACATTGGATTGGCTGTGTGCCCTGGCTTACTTCTAACCTCTGGGCTGGCTCTCCTCTGGGCTCTGTGCCCCGGCTCTCTTTTAGCCTCTGTGCCTCGGCTCTCCTCTGGGCTCTGTGCCCCAGCTTACTTCTAGCCTCTAGGCTGGCTCTCCTCTGGGCTCTGTGCCCCGGCTCTCTTTTAGCCTCTGTGCCTCGGCTCTCCCAGTCTCACTTCTCTGCTTTGTTCGCTCGTGGTTTGGTATTTACAATGCTCTGCTCTTACCCCCCATCTTTCCGCTGTACTCTGGTGTAATCTCCAGTGTATGCCTTCTTCATCTGCTCCCCACTGATCACCTTCTTTCTGCCTTGTTTCCATACCTGCTCCCACAGTTGGTCTCCAATGTGCTCTGCTTAGCTTCCTTTAATAAAATAAGTTTCTCCACAATGGTTTTTTTTTTATTTTTTTTTTATTAAAGACAGCATTGTACCTCATAGGTTATGGTGGCCAGAAAGTGGTTGGTGCCCTCCCCTACTAGATCATTGGTGTGAGTCCGCAGTCTCCATGGAAAAAAAATAAAAAATTTGAGAGCCTGAATTCAATGTTCTGCATGACACAGGAAGAATGCATTACATTGCACGATACGCTGGCCACCTGGTGGCTACACTATGAATTGCAACTTATCAGTGTGACTGACAGCATGGCGTGAGCATTTGAAAATGGATATAGCGCCAAATAGTGAAAGTTGTATCTGGACACATCTGTATGTAAAGAATTGGAAATGTGTGTGGAAGGAAGGGAACATGGGGAGATAAATGAAAAGGAGGCCTGGTCAACCTGCAGCTCTTCAGGTATTGAGTCCCAGCATGCTTTTCAAGGTGTCCCCCTATAGCTATGTGGGTAGAGCATGCTGGGATCTGTAGTTTCATAACACCTTGATAGCCAGGCCTTCTCTAAGGGATAAAAGGTGCATCTCCATATAACATTATTTCCCGTGGTATGTCCTTGTCATGGTATATTACCCAGAAGCTCTCGGGGAGGGGGGAAACAATCGTTCTACTGCTGTTCATTTCAAGCCCGTCAGGCTAAATACGCTTATGCTCAGGACAGGGTGACCTACAATGGAGAGCTGGATTCTTCCCGTGGAAGCTCATATCTTGCTGTGTTTTGTGTTCTCAGTTGGCAGAATGAAGAGAATAATCGAGCCTCAGATTGACAGCTGGACAGAGGACGATGTAAGACTTTGGCTAGCAGATGAGGGCTTGGCAGAGGTAGAACACAAGTTCAGTGCAAATAACATTGATGGTCGAGAATTGCTCAGCCTCACCAAGGACACGCTGCTTAATGACCTGAAGATAGGTACGCTGTAACGAGGAGCTAGCCAGCTCTCCTAGTGACACACGGTGCTACGTGCATACTAATGATCATTCTCTTGGCAGAGTCTCTTGGACTGCGCAATAAGATACTGAGAAAAATTGAAGATCTAAAAAGCAAAATGAAGGCAGCATCTTCCAATATCCCAGAGGAGTTCCTCTGCCCCATCACCTGTGAAATCATGCGTGAACCAGTGATTGCATCAGGTAAATCACATATCTAGTAACAAGGGGAGGTGTTACCTACTGCAACCAATCAGATTCTACCTCTTGTTTTCTGTAGTGCACTATACATTGGTTGCTGTGACAATGGGCCTGATCCAGAGCTACAGCCGTCGTCGCTAGTACGGCGGCCGTAAGCATAATGCGCATGCGCTGGGCAGATGTTGCCCGGCGTAACTATGGAAACGCCTGATCGTAGATCGGGCGTCCATAGTAGGGACGCTGGAGGGGACGTCCCCCACCGTCCCTACGCTGAAGTTAGTGTAGGGGGGGCGGGGGGAGGGCCGCCCCAGCGCCGCCGTCCCAGCGTATCAACTCTCCCTTACGCCGGCTGAAGTTAGGGTAGCCTCTTGGTAGAGCAGATTTTACTTTTGCTGCTGATCCTGTTACTGCTTCTGAGCAGTTTTCTTTTGCCACATTATATGACTGACTGACTGACTGACTGACTAACTGACTGACTAATTAACTAACTGACTGACTAACTGACTGACTGACTGACTGACTGACTGATATTACTGAAAAACAAAAGCTCTGACACAATGGGCCTGATCCAGACCTACAACCGCAATCGCCCGCGAGCGTAGCGTACGTTCGCCCGGGCGTATAAACTTTCACGCCCATAACACTACCATTGATTGTACCTGCTTATGGCGGCTGAACCCTCCCCTAAGATTTTCCAGCGTCCGTGTGAATTTTCGGACCGATACCCTGGTCGTACGGGGCTTAGCACCCCCATACTGTACAATTTAAATGGCTCTCCCCGCCTCTGTGTAGTAACTCGAGCGTCCAGACTATCGTCGTACAAAACGCACGCCCCTTGGGCGAAAAATACGCTGAAAATACGCTCGCTGTACGCTGATGTCTTTCGGACGACCGGAAGTTGTAATACTGCACATGCGCAGTGCGTTTTTTCTCCCGTTTTTACGCTCCCGACCGGCGTACGATCGCTTGCGGTCGTAGGTCTGGATCAGGCCCAATGTCACTACTTTTCCTTTTTACAACCTTAGTGCATCATCATCATGAAAGAGATAAAAGGAAGTTTATCCGGATGTTGCAGTTTGTATCCCTATGGTATCACAATGGGGATTAATCGTAGCAGTGCTGAACTGGCCGATAGTTGATGCTACCGATCAATAATGAATCTTCTGGCATTTGCACGTTGTATAATATATACCTTCTAACACTGCCACCAGATGCAGTATCAGTCCAGGTATTTTGTAATCTCCATTAAACAAGCTAACGTGAGCAGAATATAGCTGAGCTGGTCCATCAACTTCTGAATGATTTACTGAGTGATCCCAGCAGTTGTCATATTTGTTTTGCTGGGACGATGATATAATGATATTAAGCTTTTAAGGTGGAATGCACCAAGGATCACAATAATAGGCCCCTTCACTAGAATCCATTGGTATCACTAAAAATGCTGGCAGTACCTCCACTAGACTGCTGCAGCATGATTAGAAAAACCTGCCTATCGATCACGTAAATTCCAGCCACATCACTAAGGAGTATGGGTCGGTGGCAAAAAATGGCCCTTTTTTTTTTTTTTTTTATACCAGCCAATTTTGAAGTGGCTCTGGTATCGATTGCTCTTGTCCCGCCAAGGAAAAGCAATCAAAGATCTTGGGGACGAATCTACAGCGGCATTTATCCTACTCCAACCCTTATCCTAATTGTTACCCTAACCCTCCCCTCCCATTACTCTAACCCTTCCTTCCCTACAGCCTGACCCCAGGACTCCCCATTAACTCCCCGGCAATATTCCCTTTGGTGCGCTGGGTCTGCAGTAGTTGCGATAGGTTTGCGGCGGCAATTTACAAATGAATGAATGGGTAAATTTGCTGAAAAATACAGCATACTTACCCATTCATTAATAAAATCTTCTAATTAGTGCGCTTTTCGAAATATAAACAGCTGTATCTGAGTGATCGTCTGTCTGTATTTTCGGAAATGTATGCATTCCATCACTAAGAATGCTGCCTATCCGTGCGTTAAGGTACAGCGACATCATGGAGAAAGCACCGTCCTGTTCACTAGCAGCCAATGGCATCGCATAAAAGACTTGTGTACTGCGGCAATTCTATGCAGATTCAAATCGGCATTAAGTGACTTTAGTGGGAGAAAGTAACGTTATAGCTCATATGCTTACTGTAACACTTCAGACGCCTTATTAGCAATAAAATATGTCGGGGATGAGAAGAGTTTGCAGCACTAGGAGTTGATTTATTTTCCAGGTAATGATTAAAACCTAAAGGAAAATATTTTCAGCTCCAATTAAGTATCCAGACACGTCTGTGTTTGTGTGCATCCTTATTTACACATGAAAGCATCTGGCTGGCTGGGGACTTCTTCCGGCAGCTCACATTATTCCTGTGACAGATCTGGGATAAAGATTCACAAAACAATTTTTAAACTTGCGTTGGAATTTAATTAATGATGTGAAAATTTGTTCAAAAATCTCCCTTTTTCTGTCACTTTACCCAGGGGAAAATAAAGAGAACATTTCACTCTGCTATTGTTCTGGGGCAGCTGAGATATGTTTGAACAGCAAGGTATTTGGTGTATCTGGTATACACTGAGACGGGGCCAGTCACTTTCATTTTGAGGCTACATCCATAATGCTGTGATTTATAGAAGCAGAGACAATAATGGCAGCCATTTTGTGGGATTCATGTAAGAGCAGAGGAATGTATTCCCACCTAAGAAACTTTTGCTTCTTCGGTGTGGAGTTTTGTGAAATGACCTACTACACATGCATAGGTCATTTACACAATCTATGTGCCAGTTAGGTACACACGGGGTAGTTTAGTTAGAAAGAGGCGGTATTAAGCAGTCTTGGGGGGTATTTAGGGCTCTGTTTACCTTCCTCGTTTCCTGTGAACGATGCGGCATCAGGCTCGCTTATCATTGCAGCGAGCCTGGCAGCTTGCTTCACATTATTGGCAAATACTCACCCCTCCTCCGAGGTCCCGCGATGATCTGCCAGGTCCTCGCAGTGCTTCCCATTCATGTGATGCATGAATGAAGTACTGCACATGCGCAGTAGCTCTCATTCCAGACTTTTCCCAAGTCCTGACATGAGAAACACTGCGCATTTTATTCATGCTGGGACCGGACAGCTGCAGCCCGACGGGACGCCCGGACAGG
>WWET01000576.1:558835-574314 GCA_011038615.1 Limnodynastes dumerilii | reverse complement strand
GTCCCTTCTATTATACCCTTCACCGCCACTGCCCCCTCCATTATACCCCTCACCGCCACTACCCCCTCCATTATACCCCTCACCGCCACATCTACCATCCACACATTAAACAATACATACTAGCAGGTATTTTAAAGAAGTCACAACAAAACAGACACCAATATAGTAAGGAGCGAAGGGTCTCCGGTGACAGCTGACAACAGATATATCAATATACATGGTAAAAGTTGTAGGAGGCTAAGCACAAGTCAATGATATGAAGCTATTTCCTAATCGTACAGCTACATTAATTACAACGGGTAGACGATAACAAGCAACAGCTGTAGTTCAGCTACACAGCACCTTCACCCCGCTTCATTACAAGAGGAAGTTACAACATCTGCTGGATATCGGAGAGGAAGGGGCAACATTCTGGTGAATTCCCAGGGCTGACTGGGATCCAGTAACACAATAACCCACAAAATCTCATGTGCCACATACAGAGTGCGGTCCGCAGACATGGGAAGTGGGGCTTACACATCCTAATCACAGCACGTCTGCTAAAGAACCCAACAAGCTGAACTTCATAATCAAATTAGCATGTGAACACTATCCCTGTGCATACAATCATACCGGGCAAACCACAACAGGGACACCTGGATCCTAGTAGTGACATTCAATACAGAATGTAAAACATATTAGGATATTTTAGACATAAATGCTAACAGGTCAGATACATACTATTTCTGCCATTGATGCTCTAAATACATGTACAGATGTTTCATGTTAAATAAGGAAACACAGGAACCATTATATGTAACCATGTGAACCTAGTATAATTAGTCTTCCTTCCATTGACCTGGAAAATGCCACACTATTTAATAATATAACCGGAGCAAAAAAAGCAATAGAAAAACATAGGTAGAACACAATGTAAAAATAAAAAAATAAAAACAAATAAAACAGAAATCTCTGTTAAAGTAAAAAGTGTGCCAGGCTATGATTCCCAGTTGGTTAGATATAGTCTCTGGCAATGTATCTAACTTTGGGCTGGATCCAGACTTAAGAAGGAGCTTAAAATTAAGAGAAGAAAGTTACTCCTGGGCTAAACCATGGTGATTGCAGGGGAGTCATATTTCATCTGTTGCAAACAGTATTAGAGTGGAGAGGTGATGTTTCCTATCCCAAGTCTAAATAACAGTGTGATAGTAAAGCTGGTCAGTATCTGTGTGCAGTAACCAATTCAAAGATCTATCTCTGCATGCAAAGAATACAATTAATTTGACTGCCCTGAAACCAACATGGCTATGCCCAGTTGTAACCTTCCTCTCATTTTCAAACTCCTTCTTAAGTCTGGATCCAGCCCTTTGTATGTGAAGTTTGGTTTGTTCCATGGGAAAAGGTTTTTCTTTCTGTCTATCCCCTAGTACCACATTATATGCCCAATGTCAGGAGTTAAGCATGTTACAATAACTGATGCATTATTGTTATTCGTTACCTTTGCTCCTTTCTTGGAAAGAAGAGATACGATATTTAAGTGCCCAGAGGCAGAAGCGTAGCACAAAGGCGTCATTCCACTCTCTGATGCGCCATCCACATAGGCACCGTTATCAAGCAATAGACTGACCATTTCCTCGTGGCCAAGGTGAGCCTGGACACACTGTATGGGGGCGTTATTTAAAACCTCTGTTCTGTAGTTCACATTTGCGCCTGCCAAAATCAGAAGTCGGCTCACCTGCAAAAAGAATCAAGATGTATGTTCATTTTTCCTGCTGGGTATTAGAGATAATGTATGCAGCTGATGCAAAATCATTCTGGAGCATTCTAACCAAACCACAGAAAGACATGGCATATGCGTTCTGTGCCTTGAGCCATTTTCTTAACACTCGACTCAGGAAAACACTGTTGTTTATTATAGAAGCCTGTTAGACAAATATAGGACGAATGTAAACTAATATAAATGCAACTGCAAAGTAACCTCAGAGAAATATATATTGAGGCACTGAGGCATGCTGCCATGTTGTAAGGTAATAGAGAATGGACAGAAAAATTACCTCAGTGCACAAAATGGCCGCCACAACAGGGTATTTCTGATAAATGCACATTTATGCTCAGGAATCTTTAAAAAAAAAATTTCCTGGCATTTTTCCTGGTATTGTGGTCAGTAACAGCGTCCTTGTGAATAATCAATTATTAATTTTGGTTTACTTCTATAAGGGTGGCAACCATTTCCACACCCATTAGTAAATAATACTGTTCTATAAATAAAAACGGTTGTTTGCAGAGCCCCTAAACTTTGATGAAGCAAAAATCTAGTACTTATAACATAACAGCAAATATGCATAGATAGTTTAGGGCGCAACGGAATTGTCTTGGTTCCTTTTCAATGCAAGATTTAGTTACACATTTTATACAGAGAACCTTACAGATTACTATTGCAGTAAAGAAAAGAAAGCAGCATAGGGTGACTGATGGGGTTTCCACAGAGCTCTGAGTATCACATCTCCAGAGCTTGGCAGATACTATTCATATAGGAATGTGAAATATGATGTGCAAGAAAGTACTTAAACACACATTTTCCTGCAATTCTGCCAACGTTCTGCCGATGAGAACCTAAAATACCTGTCAATCCAGCCACATTTTTGTAGTTTAAATACATTTACAAGTCATGATGCCAAAAAACCACCCCCCAAATAAAAAATAAAAACACCCCACCAATTTAATTGCACTTTTTTTATGGCTAGTCTTTGGACAGACAATCCATTCTCTGCCAGTCTTTGCATAATTATGTTATATTATTAACTGTACATTTAGCACAATGATCTCTCTCTAGGTGAGTTATAATAAATTGCTGGTCTGGCCTATTTAGAACATCATAAAGCCGCCAGCTGAACGTCGTCTGTATCATTCCTCTGGATCGAAATCCTCTGGAAATAGAAAATTGCTATTGGGAAGAGGAACCAATTTCCTCATTCACAATAGCTACAGGCTGCGGTGAGTGTAAGGTTAAGCAATAATGCTTGGAGAGTTAAGCTGCGGGGCATGGAAGGTTAGCGTTAGGCTGTGGGGGATGAAGGGTTAATGTTAGGCAAAGGGACATGAATAGTAAGGGCTCAATAAGGGGAAGGTTAGGGTTAGGCTGTGTGAAACAGAAGGTTAGGGTTAAGAAAGGATTACTCTGCTTTCTAAAATAGAGGCTGCTGGCAAATGCTGCCGTAAGACGGTGTTACCACGCTCGGTGGGGAGTTATGTAAGGTGGTATACACATACATAATCACACATATTCATCAGCAAGTACTGAGCAACTTAACTGCATTTCAAATTAAAATTCCATTACAGCAGGTCTGCAACAGAACGGAGGCATAATTGCTTTCAGTTTCTTTTGTATATAACCCGCACAAGAACAGACGTCGGATTCCAAACCGAAGAAAGGAAAATGAAAAACAAAATAACACTTATACAGGATTCCTGAGACATATCCTCAAACATTTTATTTTGCATAAAACAAAACCAACTGTATCCAGTGAAGTGGGAATCATCTTTTTATCCTGCTGGTCTGTTTTGGCTAATCCGGCATAAGGTTTAAAATGTTACAAACGGCTCTTTTTCTACACCCAATCAATGATCATGTCCCTGACAAAGCACATCAATTGCCACACAGTTATGCAGGAGAGGCATAAGGGAGGGACATTGTAATCAGGACCCTGTATTATTATAGTTGTAAATTCTGATTATTGACAGCTACAGAAAGAATAAAGGACCGTATTCACAATTAAGTTCACAAAGGGAATTGCGCAAATCACCCATGGCCAGATGTTACGAAGCAGTTCTTTTTTCCGTCATCATGGAGATCCATCCAAAGGCGTGGAGTCTGACATCCGCATGGCAAATCCTTGAACCAGAGGCGGGGTATGCCATGCTAATATGGAAAAAGGGGAGGAATGCGGACTATCTGCATGGAAAGTGTCCATAGCTTTGCACGTCAGAGGGGAGTGACAGCGGGACCTCTTCCATGCGTTATAGCAGACCCCCTGCACATAAGGAAAACGCGTGGGGTCTGACTACGGCCCAAAGTGCTCAATTACTGAAAGAGCTGCAGACAATTTGTGGCACTATATAAATAAATGTTAATAATAATAATAATAATAATAACAACAATACTAGGAACAAGGGACATCACTAGGGGGGAGAATGCAGACCAAAGTTTAAAAATGATTACTAGACGTTATCTAATGAATATCTGTGAACCCCACAAATGGACAAGGGGGTGCAGACAACAGGGGTTAGTATACGTTCCAGTATACCTTCAAAATCAGATCTAAACATTAACCAATGTGTCTTATTTTTTTTCCCCAAAAACAACTTCTTAAAAATGGATCAGGCATAACAGATCTATTTATTTATAATATACCCTTATAATAAACATGGTTAATGACTTCTGTAATATCTGTCCGGAAGGGCGGAACATGGAAAGCTCAGGCTCCATATCAAGGAGGCGGGCCCAAGTCTGTATGGGTGGGACTGGGTGGAGTTATGCTCTATTGGGGGCGAGGCTGAGCAGCCATGTGTAAAAGCTGCCAGAGGTTGACAGCTTAAAACAGCGCTTGGTGCTCCATGTATGTATGAGTGCTGAGCTCAGCTGCTCGCTATGTATCTCATACATGGAGTTCTGTGCACTATTAAAAGCTGTCAGCCTCTGACAGCTTGCTTGCAGTGCAGGGGAAGCAGCCGCCATGGGCCCCCCTCATTCTCTTCTAGGCCTCGTAGTAGCCACACCCTATGCGCCCCCTATAGTTACACCCCGTCTATCAGACCATCATCATTACAGCCATACAGATCAGTAAGAAAGGTTCTTTTTTACGTAATTTTCTCAGTGGTCATAAAATGGAATCCAAATCCTCTCTGTCGCCTATTTTTAATAGTCAAAGGTTTTCTTTTTTGACCATGCCCTATAAAAAAAAAAAACTAGATCTGTTTCGGCTGGCCGGATTAACAGAGTGCAGACAACCCCTACATTGTTCACGCCATGAAAGGCTCAGTGGTGCTCTGGGAATAGACACAGATCCCGTTTGCCAATGTCACGTCTTGACCGCCGTCTCAATGCATTGTTCAGCCGTGTCCTCACTTTCCTCAGCGGACTGCTGTCCAAGCAGCGGAGGCTTTCAGACTGGCGGCCCAGAGCTCTGTGTCACCAACTGGAGCGGAAAGTCATTCTCCGCATAGCATCCCTACACACACCGCAAACTCCCAACAGCAACAGGTTACCTTCACGTTTGGAGTGTACAAGTTCCTCAAGGAAGCCAGAGCTGCGGAGAGTCCATCTGTGCTGTAACCGATCCACAGGGCCTGTAGAGTGCTGGATGACACTCCGCTTTTCTTACTGAGACCCTGTAACAGAGAAGTGATGGAAATTAGGCAAATGAAATAGACAACATAGAATATAAAACAGACCCCCTCTGGGAGACCCTGGTTCACCTGCTCTCTGGAGGGCTAAGTGGATCTCCCAACATGTAGAAGTCTCCCAGACACTCTAGAGAACGCGACTACAGATTACAGGCCACAGTTTTACGTAACACGCCAAAATATTTGACGTTATATTGTATTATATAGTATTTTTTATTATTAGGTGGTATATCATACAATATTACAACAGCGCGTGTCATGCATGGGCGCGGGTCACCGCTGAGAACGGCCCTTTTTCGAAAGGACATCATATTTGCAAAGACGCAGCTCCTGAGAATATACCTGCCCCGCCGCAGACAGGTAAGCACCGCTCTCTATTTCCCCAACCCCAACCCTTACCCTAACCCTCCCCTTCCATTACCCTTACCCTAACCCTCCCTTCCCCAAAGCCAAACCCCAAGTCTTCCCTTCTCCAATTCATACCCTTCCTGCAGCCTAACCCTAGGTCTCCCTTCCCTGCAGCCTAACCCTAGGTCTCCCTTCCCTACAGCCTAACCCTAAGTCTCCCCCCTTCATGCAGCCAAACCCTAAGTCTCCCCTTGCCCATCCATCCCCTCCTCGCAGCCCTAACCTAAAACTACCCTACTAAAATAAATCCCTGCCCCCGTCCTAATCTGTCCAGTTGTCAGAGCGGCGGGATTTTCGGAATGGGGGTATATTGGAACATACATACAGCTGACGATTAGCTGTCAGCATTGTGTATATATAAAATGGGTGTTCACAGCAGTGCAGGCAACCCCTCTCGCTTGTGTATGTGTGAGCTAATGTCAAAGGACCAGATCCAGAATTGCAAACAGCAGACAATGTACGCATTCAGAATGCACCCAAGTACTCTGTACGTGTGTTCTGCACATGGGTGATTATGCATCGTAATGGGGCGAAACGATCCATCACATGTACAGCATGTAAGCATGGTGGGTGGGGGAGGTATTTAAATTGTAAACAACGGGCCTGTGTTTGCACTACGTTGCCCACAAACAAATACCATTTTTTGTATACTTATTTTGGGGAGTACCAGCTACCCATTATTGAATATGGCCTCTGCCATTTGGTATTTCCAGTGGTTAAAATATAAGTTTGTCAGCTATCTTCTTACATCCTTGCCATAAGGCAACATCAGACAGAGTTTGCGTGCCACTGGTTAAGAACCACTGTCGTACAGGAAAAAGTCCACGCTTTTATATTTAGTGGTTGTAGTGATGCCAATACCGGAACCAGAACCCAGAGCTGGGTGAAATGTGGACAGCACAGTGGCTCAGTGAGTAACACTTGTGTCTCACAGCCCTGAGATCATGAGTTCAGTTCTCAGATTAGGCCTGTGGAGTTTGTATGTTCTTCCCCTGTCTGTGTGGGTTTCCTCCCACACACTAAAAACATGCTGGTAGGTTTATTGGCTGCTGACTAAATTAACTCTGGTATGTGTGTGTGTGTGTGTGTTAGGGGTATGTAACTCCATTACAGGAAGGGACTGATGTGACTTTTCCATTGATTTCTAGCTTTTATTAATTATTTTCATCATTAACGCTTATGTATATAGCACCACGATTGTCGGCAGTACTTTGCAGAGAACATCAGACATTCACATCAGTCCCTGTTATTGGACCCTTGGTGCATGCAAAAAGGGCACTTATGCAGATGGTCATTATCTGGATTGAAAGAGACCCAGGGCTAGATTTACTAAGCTGTGGGAAAGGAAAAGTGGAGATGTTACCTATAGCTAGAACCAATCAGGTTCTAGCTCTCACTTTCCTAATTCATACTAGCAAATGTCTGCTAGAATCTGATTGGTTGCTATGGGCAACATCTCCACTTTTCCTTTCCTGCAGCTTAGTAAATCTGGTCCCAAGACAGAATCTGTGCTCAGTATTGAAGCCTGTTCTCTTTATACAATAGATTTCAGACCCACTCATTTTCCAGTTGCCTCATCCTCTCTACCACCACATTACATTCAACTTCCAACACTCTCATAAATACATAACACATTAAGCATTCATGAGGAAGATAATACATACATTCTAACACCCCTAAATTATTTTATGTACACTCAGACTCTTTACTGGTCTCTTAGGAGAGAGACTGATTAATTAATAAGAGCTATACAGTGTCCCATCTTGTTGTAATTCACAGGTCATTTTCTCACTTTATCTCTTAAAATATTTAGCTATTTTATATGTAAATGCTGTGTATCCCTTTATGTATGACTGATTTGGGAGAACTAAACAAAAGTTTTGAGCTTAATATCTTTTTACAACAAAGTCACACAAAGACCAGATTTACTAAAGTGCGAGTTTGAAAAAGTGGAGATGTTGCCTATGGCAACCAATCAGATTCTAGCTCTCACTTTTCTATTACACACTAGAGAATGTCAGCTAGAATATGATTGATTGCTATGGGCAACATCTCCACTTTTCCAAACCCAAACCCGCAGCTTAGTAAATCTGGCCCAAAATGGTGGTTCTTCAAACCAATTTATAAGAAGGATCGCCGACTTTTTAGTTTTTCAAATTACGTCATCAAGTCCTGCTCTCATCCCTAGTAACACCAGGATTCACAGTATTAAGAGATGGGAGTGGAGCCACATTTTGCATTACACGAAGCCCATTGCAGGTGATGAAACAGGGGCATATAAAAGGGTGAGCTACACAGAAACAACGGGAAGAAAATTCTCCAGCAACACTACTTATTATGCAGCAGATACACACAGATGATCTATTCAGATAAGGAATCGAGAATACATAGTAAATACTTATTGATAAAAGACACATGTGCAGATGTGCAGTAATTCATATAGTTATACAGGTTTTACAGAAACCCATTATAACACAGCTGTAACGTGCTCTCTGTGTCAGGCACATGTGTATGATGTGCGTCGTACCCCGGAGCACAGAATAGAAACACGATTTGTCAGAAGATATAAATAATTGGCTTCAAAGCACAGAAAGAAATCAGACAGACATCTGAAGGAGCTTAGTAAAAGATGCTGACGGCAGAACAGGTCACAGTATTTAAGTCATCTGAAGCTGAAACATTTCTAACACATGGTTCTAGACCATTTTCTGATATGGAGACAAATTCTAGATTTCATGTATACATTACCCTACCCTGTGCCATAGCTCTATCGTGTCTATATGTTACTAACACCTTTGTGAGCAAACAGACTCCAACATAGACCCTGGGGGCGGCCGATACCGTATCACATATCTTTCGAGGGCAAGGTAAATAGATAAATATAGGTCTCCCCATTGCATAGTCCTGAAGAAGGGAAAGCAGCTACTTTTATTGCTATAGATTACCTAATTATAAGAAACCTCCAGACAAAGAAAGTGTTGTCAGCTAGAAGGGCGTGCCCCCTCGTGAAAACCACACGTATGGCCCAACCCTGAAGATTCCAACCTAGGTTGAAAAAATAGATTCTTCAAATTAAAATGATAACCTTTGCTAATTGAACGGGATTGCGCATGCCACAAGCATGAGTGGGATGAAAAATGGAAATTTATATTCTTTATGTTTGTGTTTATGTAGAAGCTGCCCTGACTTCCTTCTGTGGGGAATGCTACTCTAACGCAGTATAATTAATGTGTCATTAAGCCCCACTTCTAACCTTAGTAACACAATGGATCGCAGCATTGATAGGCAGAGGGTGGGACCTCAGGAAGTGATTTGCATTAAATCACATCATTAAGCTCCACCCCCATCCTGTTATCTCCTTGTTCTCCCCTGTAAGGAGGAAGCAATAAAAAGTTGGAAACTACGCTTTATCTGGGAAAGCAGCAGAGATACAAAGGTCGTCTACACTGTCACGTCAC
The DNA here is from genome assembly GCA_011038615.1 of Limnodynastes dumerilii. NCBI lineage: Eukaryota > Metazoa > Chordata > Amphibia > Anura > Limnodynastidae > Limnodynastes > Limnodynastes dumerilii. The sequence continues at coordinate 565,066 of WWET01000576.1, read as the reverse complement.
ATAAAGGTTTGCCTACCATATATTTTACAGCATAGAAACAAAGTACAAAGGAAGAAGAAGTATGTATTGTCAGTAGACACTTAAACTGACCATACAAGTGAGCAATTATTGGTCCAATCATCACTCCTGTGTGTGTGGGCAGGATGGATTTGTAAAACACCCAATAACCGGTCCAGAAATTCTAGGGTACAATAATTGGACTGATTGGCACTCCAGGCTATTATCAGCAGCAAGCTACCGAGATTGAGTAGTGTGTGGCCAAATATCGGGCCTGATGCAGCCAATCAGTGCAGAGATTGATAAGAGGCCCAGGCAGCCAATCAGTGCAGAGATTGATAAGAGGCCCAGGCAGCCAATCAGTGCAGAGATTGACAAGAGGCCCAGGCAGCCAATCATTTACTAGGGCACAATTATGCAAACAAATTGTACACAGAAGGCTGACACTATGGTATATATGCCGCACCCTTACCTTAAATATGTGTGCTTTTAAAATATGGTGACCCAGCTCCATAGTCTGTTGCCTATTTAACTTCCCTTCTTGACGAGAAAACATGAATGCCAAGAGGGCATGTCCGCTCCTGAATCAGAGAAAAAGTACAATGTACAGATTATAGACATCCTATTAGGAACTAGAACGTATTACTTTCAAATGTCAGAACAGCCAACATCATGATTCTACTAAGCAGAAATGCATAAAACAAATAAAAGAAACAAGTCATTTTTTTTTTTTTTATCATTTTGGAAGTAAAAGGTGTATCGAGAGACAATGGGCCTGATCCTGACTTAAGATCGTTTTACACATACGCAAGTGTACCTAAGTTACGCACTACAGAGGATAATGCACTCCCCTCTCAGCTAACTTACGTGTTCAGTACCCTGCCTTGACTTTCCCTTGGCCATCTTTGGTCGTACGTGTCGCCTAACCCAGCCTATACTGTACAATTTAAATGCCTCCCTCTGCCCACAAAGCGTATTTTCGGCTTGGACGTCACGCCCTATCATCCGAAGTGACGTACCAGCTACGTACGATCACAGTAACGATGAGTAACATCTGCCATGCGTATGCACAGTGCGTACCTACAGCCAGATTTACACATTGCCTGTCGTTATGAAGCCATGGCTCTCCAGGTGCTGTGAAACTACAAGTGTCAGCATGCTTTTTCAGGTAATAACTATGCCTATGCAGTCGCTGGGACACCACGACACCAGGAGAGCTACAGGTTGGCCGACCTGACCTACAACTTTCAGCGTCGCAGATCCCAAATCATTTATGGAAATACAAGAAACTGGTTTTTTCTTCTCATTCCAGCCAAAGCCTTCTGTATTAAAGCGATATTTTGAGAACCGTGTGCCTTTTAGAACCAGCTGCCAAATTTATAATGAGGTTTATAAATTATAATCAGGTTTTTATTACAGCCCAGGGATGAGCACATTAACTCAGTATCTGGGATGATCCGGGCTCTAGACGAGGTCAGCATGCTCTTTGTGGTGGAAGAGAAACCTCCCTCTAGTAATGACATGATGACTTCTTAATGTCCTATGACTTCCTACATCAGCTGAAAACAGCTGCAAGAGGAAACATCTTGTGAACTAGAGGGAGAAAGAGCTGGTCAACGAGTACAAGAAAAACCTAACATTAAAGCAGGTCATAAATGTCTATATTTCCCCCCCTCCCCCTCAACCAAAGAGTCTGTCAACGGACACACAACTAGGTTATAATATCATTCTTCCTTTACTAAGCTGCAGGGTTTGGAAAAGTGGAGATATGTCAAAAGAAAACGAGAGCTAGAATCTGATTGGTTGCTATAGGCAACATCTCCACTTTTCCAAACCCGCGCCTTAGTAAATCTGGCCCCAAGTGTGATTTTTGTCTTGTGGATCAACCCATGCAAGGATATGACTTTATGCAGATTACTTTGTTCTTTGCCTTTTGAACATCAGTCGTTCTCTTTCCTGTTCAATCGGGTCTGATATGAAATGACGATAGTCAGTATGTGTACTGTTGAGTATAAAGTTGGTATTTTTTTGGTACAATCTGTAAATTTAATGTACTGCAGGCAGCTTGTAAAAAAAATTCAGAAATGTAATAATATATATATATATGTAATACTAACATAGGTCCGGATTCAGTTACGTAGTTTTCATCTTGCGTTGTTTTAAGAATTGAGCTACTATACATGCGTAATAGCTTATGTAGGCTATCTATGTACCATTTCTGTACGTAGATTGCGCAAGTGCGTTCATTAGACCGTGCTTACGCAATCTACGTACAGAAATGGTACATAGGTAGTGTAAACAAGCTACCACACACGCATAGTAGCTCAACTCTTAAAACACTGTACGTGAAATGAATACTACGCAACTGTGAATCCAGACCATAACACTCAACGTTCAACATTATGACTTGTCAACATAACAACCGGCAAGGATTCCATCAGAGATGATACAACTCATCTGCTATGTATGGAACAATCTAGGTACAATAATATCCCATAAAAAAAAAAAATCAAAGGGAGTTGTCAGTTTAAACCATTCCGAATGATCAATTATTTAACTAGAACGTGCTAGATAAATGATGGGTCGGATCTGCTCCGGGCAAAACGTACATATATTTTTAAAAAGTCTCATAAATGTTAATAGCTGAATGAAGCAAGAGTGCAGTTACGTGCAGAATGCTTAAGGTAAGGTCAAGGGCACAGTAGTGCTTGCAGACCCTACCGATATCTGTATCAGGAATTTCTACAAGCCTTTTAACGGTGTATAAACATGCAGTAAATAAGCAGGGATTCCTAGTTCATTTGTTGATATAATCCCTATGAAAAAAAAAATCCCTTTACAAGGGAGATATAAACTAAAAAAGAAAAATGGTGGCCCGTATTCAGAGTACCGGACTTATAACATATACGTCCGGTGTTTAGAGATTTTTACTACTGCGCATGCGTAGTCATTTTTTTAACGTAATCTATTTATCTTTTTCTTACGGACCGCATTTACGCAATCTACGTAAGAAAAAGATACGTAGATGACTGTAAAAAATTATTATGCATGCGCAGTAGTAAAAATCGCACAACACCGGACGTATATGTTATACGTCCGGTACTCTGAATACAGGCCGTAGTTCCTCTTTAGGGTACAACTTGAGCTTATGGCCGTTAAGAACATTTTGCAAGTATTTCATATAAATAAATTTTGTCTGCTGCCAATAAAGATTTCTTTTAAAAACCGGGAACGTGATTTTTGGTGCTCTGTGTAAAAGTCAAGTGCAAACTAGTGCAATACACAAAAAGTTCACAGGGCTTAGACTGAAGCCCTCTCCCAAAGGAGAGAAGCTCCAACTATCCCTGCAGCCCCATAGCCAGTAAAGACCACCGGTGCAAACAAGGTCAGTGGAACCCCTCTGCCGAAGCTAGGAGGACCCACAAACTTGTCCCTGGGATTCACAAGGGTCACTCAAGGCACGACAACTGTGCCTCTCCCTCTTGAAGTGCCAGACTTACCTTTAGGCTGACATGGCTGCAGCCTAGGGCACATATCTTTAAAGGGGGCACAACCACAAGTTTCTTGGGGAGAGGGACTGAAGCCTGGATGTTTCCAATAATTAAATTGTAGCTGAATTAAAGTTTTAATATGGGTGGAGGTGAAGGAAAACAAATTTGAAATGAGAGGTCATTGGTTTTTTTTAGTTCCTTAGCCTAGGACCAATGTAACTCTAAATCAGGCCCTGGCCTTTTGGGACCTCTGTTGTACCCTTGTGGCCCTTACCGCGGTTCACATAAGTACTGTGTGCTCTCCCCGTCCGCTCTCCACACCAGCCATTCCCTGAAAGAAGGGTGACAAAACATGCGTGTCTTGTCCCTTCTCTTGATCAAGAAGCACGAGAGAAGATCCATCCGCTGCTGAAAGTCTTTCCAGTTCTTCTCAGCGTAAACACTGCCCGCATTGATGGCCTGGAAAATCTGTTCGTCGGTCATGGGATGCAACGAGGCCAGGGCTAAGTTCAGGATGGGAAGGGCTTTCTCAAAGGCCGAATTAGACATGAACTTCATGTTGCACTGTAGCAGATAGAGTTCGGACACGGAAACCGGTACCACTTTATAGCTTGAGCTTTTGATGACCAAGTGGCCTCTTTCAAATAGATCCAAAGTGAGCTTTAGGTACAGATAGGAGCCCTGGCTCCTCATCACCAAGTGATCGCTCAGTTTGCTGAAGCTGCTGGCATCTGCTTTCCCGTTCAGAGAGATATTGTTCGCTATTTCCTGGCTAGCGCTGTGTCTGTATTGTATATAGGCGCTCAGGTCATTGTAAATTTCTTTGTTCTCAGGAAAGTCATCTAAGGAAATCTTGGAAGAGGGCAGTGAACTTGTTATTTCCTGCAAGCAAAAAAAACAAAAAAAAACAACACATTTGTTAAAGGATTTATAGCAGAAGCACACAAACGGTGCCCTTCAAACCGTTAATGAACTACAAAGGCCAGCAGGCTCAGCCAGCATCAAATTAGCAACTCTGAGACAGCTGCAGTGCCACAGGTTGATTAAACGTTGGCTGATAAGATTAGCAGATGGCAGGCTGCTATTACAACATAAAAAATGTATCTGTGCAACACCAGGCATATGAAAAATAGCCAATTCACTTCCTGAAATGGTTTTTCCATTCCACACACTGCATTTAGTAAATTGCCTGGCATCCAAACACCAGCAAGTAACGTAATCACCAGGATCAACAATGACTTATAGATCTTTTGGCAGCTGCAGCAGGATTAGGAGCAAGACAATAATAAGCAAATCGGAGAGGAAAACGGATAGAGCTGCAAACATCAATCTCGCTGCGAGGGAGATGAATTTTTGCTGGAAATACATAAAGGTTTTGTCTGTCCGTATAAAAACGGCTTGATTTATCTCGGGTTTCTTAAAGATAAATGAATATATTGGTTATAAATTAGTCTGAATGGCCCTTAAACTATACAATCACAATTCGCAGAGACTGAGGATCTCATGTTAACGCAAACACGGACGAACAGACATAACTTCACAACAGCATTTTGTTTAATATACATATATTAATACCACTGTTCTGACATATTCCCATAAAGCTTCCTTGCGCAATAAGGTATGGTTGGACATTGCGAATGGTGAGAACCTGGAGACACGGCCAGTTTCGGTCAATTGCGCAGTTTTGGATCTTTGTGCGGGAAGGCGACGCTGAACACGCATGCATTCAGGAGGGTTCGGTTTCCAATAACGAGACATTTTATCAACCAATGTGTTCTTGGAAGGTCCTGACCTGCTGATCTATAGAAGACTGACCTGTGTAACTAAAACCTGAGGTTAGCAATGATGTCATTTATAAACCCGTGTATAAATGATGCTACTCCGACTCGGGTGGGTGGGTCTTTTCGCAGACCACATCCCGGCAATGAATTGACAACAGTGGTCTGTTTTTTTTACGAGGAGACAGCTCGCTCACACAACTGATTCCAACAGCATCAGGTACTATTTTCTTCAGCTTAACCTTAACCATTCTATCCCACAAGCAAACCTTAACCGTGCTGTGCCATGACCATAGCTATCCCCGTTCCAAGGTCTGACCTTAACCATCGCCTCTCAGTATCTTAACTTTAACCATCACTTCCTCAGCCTAACCTTAACAGTCCTCTCCCTGTAGCCTAACCTTAACTATTACTTTCTAGCAGTCTAACTCTAACCATCCTTGTCAGGGAGAGTACAAATTAACATTGAGAACGGACGGGTACCTTGTCAAAATAGGAACATTCCCCATTGTACCCGCTCCTAACTATTCTTTATTCGAGCTGTCAGCACGGATACTGCCGCTATTAAGCCGTCGAATGAATCAGTGTTGAAATACGGACCGCCACAGCGGCGACAACATCCCATTGGGCAGCAGAGTATCCTTGTGAAGCTCCTGTGCTTGTGCTAGCCGCTCCCGCTATGCAGTAATCTGTATTTCTCTTGCACCACTTTCTGCTCCCTTTGCGCCAGTAATTAAGTAATTAACACACTCAATAAATAAATAGGGCATTTTCTATTATACAATATTGATCAATATCAAGTTTTTATTATTTGTTGCTAAATGGGCCAACAAGAACATTATATTGTTGTTAATGACAGACACATGGATGGCCTAAGGTTCAGAACCCTCAACCGGATCCAGACCCCCGTGTGCTTACCGTACGAGCGGGGGTCAGTCCGTCCGCTAAAGAGACGGAAGTGCAGC
>WWET01000576.1:542580-558820 GCA_011038615.1 Limnodynastes dumerilii | reverse complement strand
CCCCCCCCCCCCCCCGTCACTCCCCTCTCTCGTGCGGGCTTACGCTGCCATAAGCCTGCATTAAATCAATAGTGTGACCGTACGACCGCTGAGCCCTCTCCCACAGCGTACACCTTGCACGCTTTCCCCCGCCAACTTTAGCCATCAATACGCAAAGGTTACTATCGTAATACTAGCGTGACATCTGGAGGACACCCTGTCATTTCTACCTGTATATCCTCTCCCTGGGTATCTGAGGCAAGAAAAAGAAATATACAGAGTGCAATATCTGGAACATATATTATACTCGTCTACAGCCATGGATAACACGATGATCATTAGGAAATTTAAGATTCAGGTAACCTTGAAAAAGACTTTTATGACAGCTGGAGCAATGAAACATTTAGCTGATCTAAAACCACTGTGGAAATTCGGCAGAACAAGCCTACGTCTCCATGAACATGCTCCGACACGCACAGTCTGTGGGAGTTGTTCTGTAACCTCACTCCGACCCTGTTCTCAAAAACTCTGTGTGTAAGCGTTAAAACTTGGAGAAAATATAAAAGAATAACAGGTGCAAGGTTAGGCAACAGTTTACAAGAGCAGCTGCAGCAGATCTACTCTATATCCCAAATTATCCAGGCTGGTGGGTAGATGCCTGAGGGGCTATGGGGTGAATCCAGAATTCATAACGCAAGCAGCGCACGGATGTAGACTCTGCATTCGTTCTGAGCATGCACAAACCAGTGACTACCGCTTTGGAACACAGTCGACCCACGTTGCATTCCGGTGTGAAAGTCACTCTCTGACGGCGGGGAGGGCCCATTAAATATATATACGAGTTATGCATGGTAGGTAGGTGATGGAATGGTACAGTAACAGCTTTCGCAAACCCTTCCGTATGATCCTGTATTCCGTACGTGGACATTCCACATCAGAACTTTTAGGACAGGGTATTGGATGGGGAAGGGCTGTACTTGTGAGGGAGTGTGGTTTGACGGTACAATGGTCTTAATTTCGAAAGACCACCATACTACAGCTGAATGCAATTGTTTGCATTTTAGAAAGCGCCAGTAATGCGACTCCTAGAGCTGCGAAGGGTCATCCGCCAAAGTATAAGTGTTGTAGCTAACACTACTTTAACCCCTTCCTAACCCTCCGTTTCCCACACTCTGGGCCGGATTCACACAACCAATTTTGCTACTTTTAACTGGCGTATTTTTTGGTGCGGTTGAACTGCGCATGCGTAGTAACTTTTTTTTTTTTTTTTACGTAATCTACGTTGGATTTAGGCACGGAGGTCCATTACGCACGGATTTGTAAATTGGACTTAGTGACATATGTACGGAGGGGCGTGGTTGTCTTCCGTACGTGCGTAGTTTAGTGAAAACCGTCCGTGTGAGGGAGCGTCATGGGTGTTGCCTTGCCACATACGTGTATATATTTGTGTACTTTATACACACGCAGCTGTGAATCCTTTAACCCTAACCTTCCCCTTCTCAGCCCTAACCCTAACCTTCCCCTTCTCAGCCCTAACCCTAACCTTCCCCTTCTCAGCCATAAACCTCCCCTTCTCAGCCATAAACCTCCCCTTCTCAGCCCTAATCCTAACGTTCCCCTTCTCATCTGTGACTCTAACCTTCCCCTTCTCAGCTCTAAACCTAACCTTCACCTTCTCAGCCCTAACTCTAAGTCTATGCCCCGCAGCCTAACCCTAACCTTCCCCTTAAGCCTTAACGCTAACCTTTTACCGTAGCCCACCCCAATGTATCCCCAGCAATCTGTAGCTATTAGCAAAAAAAGGGAAATAGGTTCCCATTCCCGATAGCAAATTTCAATTTTCAAACCATGATACAGCCACCAATATGCTGCCGTCTGTATCATGTTAAAAATACGGCAACTTAAGACCGGCAACAGCATCCCGTGCGAGGAAGGTGCAAGGGGTGTGTACTCCACTCACACATACAGAATATAAGACAGCCGTACGTATGGAATCTGTGCTTCAGTCTGGATCCGGTCCCATGATATCAATGATCTTAAAGGCCATTTTATTTTTTAAAAAGTCATAAAAATAAGCTCACCTGTAAATTAGTCCGGACGGTCATAATAAGCTTTATCCAAGGCGGAAAGGAGGAAATGATTTTACTAATAAAAGAAGCAATGGTGTCCCCATAATCAGGTTTATGGAATTCGGCTTCATTTAAAGCGTCGACCAAAATGATGAATTCTTCCTCTGGGATTTTCCTCTCTGTGCAAAAAGAACCAGAATGAATTTATTGCCCCAATGTGGCTCATATATTTTTATGACAGATAAGCTCGCAAAAGAAAAAAAAAAAAAAAGATATTACAAATTTGGTTACTTATAGCTATAAATCATAATGAAACAATAAACGTAACTAGGTCAGGCTTTGCTTCTCTACTTTAGTAAATGTGTATCTTTAGACATGTTGAATATTATAATTGCACCTTAGAATATGCTTGGATACCGTTACATGCTGCCCAAACAAAGCTAATTTCCGATTGGCTGCAATGCATGCAGGAAGCAGGAGCGGAAATGTCCACAACTCCCGCTGGATCCTAAGCAGTGGAACGGTCTAAGGCAGCTATACTACACATGCATGGAAGAGCCGCCTGAGCACACATGAAGAGGTCAGGTGGCTGCTCTGCCACATATATTTCCATACCACTTCAGTACAATGACTTTCCACATCATGAATGAAGGCAGCAACCATTATCCCCCACACCCACTGTTCTATATGTACCTCGACGGAGGTTTGCCATTGGCTCCAGCACTCCTCTTCTAAAAGCAGACAAGGGGTCCTGTACACAGGATCGCAGGCTAAGCATACTCTGCAGGTGAGGTTCCCGGATCAGAAGATCCCTGTATGCGGTCAGCTGAGGCGAGCGGCACAGCAACGCTGCGATACTGTGCACAAACTCTGGCACCAGACAAGTATAGGTGTTGTCTGCCTGACAGTAATGATACGCAACGACCTGCAGACAGGAAAGAAAAATAAAGAGAGGTTGGACATGAAACATCCTCTTGGACCATACAGTGCGCTCATTTTTAATTTGTTTAAACCAATGAAGACCTTAGACCCCATTTGATCCTTAGGTGATATTTATCCCATGCTTGTTTAAACTGCTCTCTGTATTAACATCTAAAGAGATGTAATGTTTCCTCACGTTACATTGCCCGGATTCAGATTTCAAAATAAGAGTAAGGTTACACCTGGGCCAAACCATGTTGATTTCAGGGGATTCAAATGAATTTGAGTCTATGCATGCAAGGAGAATACTGTGCTTTTGCTTACTGCACACAGATACTGACCAGCTTTACTCTTACACTGTCATTCAGACCTGGGCTGGGAAACACCACCTTTCAAATAGAATACTGTTTGCAACAGATGAAATGTGACTCCCACTGAAATCAACATGGTTTTGCCCAGGTGTAACTCTCCTCTCTTATTTTCAAACTCTGAATCTCTACCATTCCCTCTAGGAGACAGATGTACGAAGCTGCGGTTTTGGAAAAGTGGAGATGTTGACTATAGCAACCAATCAGATTCTAGCTCTCACTTTCCTATTGCATACTTGAGAATGTCAGCTATAATCAGATTGGTTGCTATGGGCAACATCTCAACTCTTCCAAACCCGCAGTTTAGTAAATCTGGCCCTAAGCCTGCTACCCTTTAGAGTCGGTGCTTTCCTTGTGTTCCCATACTTCTTTTCCTCTGATAAATGCTCCCCTCCGGTACTGGAGTTTCTACAGCCAGTGAATTAGCTAGCTGCATGAGCCTCCTTCCCAAGATTGTCAGGAGGCCCATGCAGTGTAGTGACTGACAGGTGTCTCATGCTATCAATGAGCTGCAAAGGCCTCCTGTCAATCTCTGCAGCCCCACCCTCTTTAGCAAGGAATATCAGTCCCAGCAGGAAAGGCATGTGGCATCAATATCAGGACCTTTTCCAAGGGGAAAATCATCTCAATTATTGGACCTCTGCTGTTGGGAGCTCAGCTAAAAAGATTTCACCCAACAACAGCCGCAGTGTAAACACACTTTATAGAGTGCAGCTACCTTAGAAGCCAGATGCCTTAGTGAATCGTCCATCAACTTGTGGTGCTCTGGACTGTCCCGGGAGCTGGGCGGTTTCATGGTGTTCAGGGTGCCACACATATTGAGGCTCAGCGGGGAGGTCTGAGATAGCGGGATATCTTGACTGTGCTCATTTCCTATTCAAAATTGTAGCAAATATATATATATTAGTCTTTAATACCTTAAAAGTTAAAAAAATATTAATAATCATATTGGACCGTATCCAGAATTGCGCAAAACAGACAATTTACGCATTCGGAATGTGTAAGTACAACGTGCAAGAATTCTGAGCATGTGACTGTGACGTATCGAAACGCACTATGAACGATTGTGGATTCTATGCTGTAAGCCTTTACAAAGACGGGACGCGATTACCCGCCATGTGTACAGCGTGTACACCTGGTGAACGGGGGGAGGTATTTACGTACAGTCCTTCATTATGCACCAGCCTCTTTTTACATGGGGCCGATGCGCAAAAATTAAGTTAGGGTGAAGAGAACGGTAGTAATGTCCGTGCGAGGGGAGTGAACTACCCTCGCACATCCAGAATTTAGGATCGCTGCCGAGGAGTTGTGATCACAGTGCATACTTGGATCCTGTCCATACTGCACAATCTGCATCTAACCCCCTAATGTCACTAAATATGATGGGTGTATATTAAACTAAACCCCAAGGGAGGAAAAAAAATCTATATATATTTATTTCGGTTTTTTTTAACTAAACATTTAGGTAAAGAGAACTTTCTGTAGTAAACTAATATTTTGAAGGGTCTAACATGCAGTTTTGCCAGTGAAATAATCCCAAAATGGAGTAAGTGTGAGTTGTCGTTGGCAGGCCAGGGTGGTTTCCTTGGCGATCCTTTGTTTATCTACAGTACAAGATTTTTCCTGGCAGCAACGGCCTCAGCAGCAGAATCTGGTACCTCTGGAGCAACCACAGACAGCAGCTCCTGCAGAGAATAACTATCTGCCTGTATACAAACCATGGACAGTGTTTATGACGGGGTGTCAACATAAACCAGGTCTAAATGCAATAATAAAGTCAAATCAGGTGCTCAGCTGGGGCCTGATAACAGTCATTTCAGTTATGTTTGTTGTAGATTAACTAAAGCTTTCAAAAAGGAATAAGAGTGATATTTTATACAGCACCCAATCAGATCCTGGCTATCAGTCTGCTTATTACAGAAAGGAAAAGCTAATAGTTGATTGGTTACTATGGGCAAATAGTACTTCTTAAAGCATATCCTCCAACATGACCCTTTTCAGCAGGTACAAAATACTCTGTTCCGGAGCTTCCAACTGTCACTCACCTGGTTATACTGAATTACAAGATGTTTGAAAAACAACACGGTTGGTTACCATAGTAACTATATACTGGAACAGAGTATTTTGTACTTGGTGGAATGGTTCATCTTGGAGGACATATTAAAGTACACCCATTTCCATGGAGAGAGCCATACCAAGTACCATATTCAGAAACATTTATAAAAATGCATTGATATCATTAGAATTCTCTATCATGAATACTGGTTTGTCTAGAAAATGGCTACACTTACAGTATATGTTGGTGACTGGCATGCTTTAAAACTATGCAGTCCAGTCTGGTGGCAACCAGCAGAAATTAATAAATGAGCAAATAAGTCTATATTATACAAATATACTATATTAATTCAAAAACTGCATATTTATGTCATTTAAGTGCAAAGCGATACCAGAATGCAACCATATTTACAAACCCTCCAACATGACCTTCCATTAGGTATAGAATAATCCGCTCCTGAGCTTCTAACTGTCACTCACCTGGTTTTAATGAATTAACTGATGTTTGAAAAACATTCTTCTCTTAAACAAATGTGGTTACCATAGTAACTGACATTTGAAAACTCAGGAGTAGAGCTTGTTGTACCTAATGGAATGGGTCATGTTGGAGGGTCTACATTTATCTGTATATTTCCTTTTCTTGAACCTATCCTCCCCCTTAAAATTCTCAGGTTCCATTCAGTTTGAAAGATTCGCCATTAGAGTTAACGCACCCTTGGGAGAGGAGGACGGGCTACTTGAGGCAATCTGCCTCATACGAGTTCCATGACAGCTCAGCGCCACCAGCTTGGAGACTATGGCCGTCTTTCCAAATCCAACACTGCCAACAATCACGACCCCTCGGTTGTCCGGGAGCTCTGATCGCCTCAACTTTTCCTCTATCTCCTGAAAGAGCCAGCCCCTTCCAATAAACACTGAGTCCGTTGTTATACTTGGCACCTCGAACAGCAGCGGCTTCAGCAGAATGTCCTGTGGCTTATATGGGACAAAGCGAGCTGCAAAAAAAAAAAAGGAGGATAAAAATAGTCTCAGGAAAGGGATTGGTAACTCTTCATCTACCACAGAAACAAGCAAGCTGCAGAAAAAAAATGCAACATGAGAGAGAGAGGAGAAAGGAGAGAGAGAAAATTATATAGCAAGGAGGCGGAGTCAACTCCCAATGGGTGGGACCAGGCAAAAGCATAACTGGGGGCGGAGCTAGGCAGGACTGCCTGATAGAAGCTATCAGAGGCTGACAGCTTAATACAGCTCTTGGAACTCCATGAATGAGTGCAGAGAGCTGTAGCGCTATACATACACGGAGAGCCATGCACTGTTTTAAGCTGTCAGCGTCTGACAGCATGGGTACCTTGCAGGAGGAACAACTGTTCCCCCCCCCCCTCCTCCAGGCCCCGAAGCACCCACACCCTTTGCACCCCCTGTAGTCAAGCTCCTGCATATATATATACATATACACACACGCAACATCCAGCAGCTAATTGTTAAATTAAAAACAGATAATATGATCAAGGTCCAGTTAGTTTTACAACTCTCAAAAGCCGACAAAGTCAGAAGCCCAAAGTGACAATTTCGTTGGAGAAGCCAGGGGCAGTGAAGTGTGAGGAAAGCATTATGTGGGAATACTGATTCAAATGAAGTTTGCCAAGATGACCGTTTTTTCCCCACCAGTAGCAAGATACTTTTATTTATATAAGATTTATTAATATAATTTCATCTGGCAGCACCCACTTATGTGACATCATGTGTAGGGGTGTGGCCAAAGTGCTCAACCTCAGAAGACGTCTTCATATAATGCATCGATCAAATAAAAACCCTACATACTTACATTTGATTTCTTGTTGCACGCGTGTCCCTGCCGTGTTATGCCAAGGCATTCGGATAGAGGTCCGCAGGGGGGCATTTCTTTGTACATCTAAGTAGCTCAAATCTTCCAGTTTTGTGGAACTTGTGGCTAACGGGTGACAAAAAAAATAAAAATGAATAAAAAATTTTATAAAAAAAAAAAAAACAAAAAAAGAGCTATAGCTAAACCATTAGGGAGACAAGTTTTACTGGTTCATACCACAACACATAATAATAAACAGACTTCCATCCGTAAATTGGTAACAAAACAGTAGATTATAAATAAGCACCAGAGCTCAAAACAAAGGGTTGTACAAGGAACTACAAAATTGTGGTCAAATATAACAGAGACAAAACACAACTACTGACTGAGGGTTTGTCAGCCATTTTGTGCGATAGCGCCTCAGCAACGTAACAGGTCCCTGGAAAATTGATAAGTTTATTGCTTCAGCTCCAAAATGGCTGCTACTGATGGCTCTTTGAACCAGATCCAGAGATTAGCTTTCCCCTTAATATTCAAGCTTTGTGATCGGATCAAATTCCATTCAGACTTAAGAGGAAGAGAGAAAACAGAGCACTGATCAGGATAGGAGCATGAGCGACCAGGTGAGCCTTAACATACAGCAGGCATTTATTATTAGGATTGTTCTAGAATATGGTAATTGTGTTGATGTTTTGATTGGTTCTATGGTGAGGGGGGAGGTTTGAGTCAGGTGACATACTTTATATATTGTGTTGTGTGGTGTTGCCCTCCCTCCCTTGTTTAGCATGTATTTCTAACATGTATTTATTCATTTCACGGATGGAGCATAGGTTGGGCGGTAGAGGTGGTGTGTCACTGTGTTTTGTTTGGCGCAGTGAAAAAAGAATGGGGAGAAAACATCTGTTATCAAAGGCGCACCTTTCCAGTTAATGCTAGGTCTGTCGGGACCTGATCTGTCTCCTCCGTCAGGTGAGGTGTGCACGTGAAGTGGCAGAGCCGAGGGGTACTGGGGGGGGTGGGGGCGCCCTTATCGATGTCTTTGAGTTCCTGAGGTGACACCCTCCTGCTATTTGCCACCTTGCTCAACCCTAAATTTTTTAGTCATTCATAAATTCCACCAATTTGATTTACAGTCAATAAACCTGTGTCCCCTTTTAAAAGCCAATCAAAGTTGTCGATGTTCGTGTGTGGCTGCTGTGTGTTGGAGGTATCAGCTGTTGATCGCTTAGGATACTTCTCACACTTTCCAAAAAGACAACTGCTTTTTTGGGACAATCTTCAGTAAAGGGGTGCGCTCCTGAAGTGTTCTATGGTTATTTTCCTTGCACTGGAGTTGAAAAAGTAAAGGTTGGCCCTGGTTATCGGTCATCTTTATGACTGTACATAGATATCTCAGCCCTACTTTTGCGAATCACTCTGCCTCTGTCGCCCAGGGATCCGATATCAGAAAAATCCAATTTCTGGATCCAGCCCAACGTAATGGAGGCAGCTGACTTCCACTTTAGAACTTCTGATTGTATCTTCGCTACTTTTCCGCCTCTCTCTCAGCGTCCCTTTGCTTAGTCTATCAGTGGGTGGTCTGACAGAGCTAGATAAACGCACTTTCATCTCTCAACACACATGCACAGTTCTCAGGGACAGGATGGCATAAGTGATATTATCTTTCTACGATGTGCCTAAAGTAAGTGCATTGTTTATTATTCTGTGAACTAGGTGGTATTCTGTATGTTTGAACTTTGCAGAATCCAGCCAGATTAATCAAACTAACAGGAACCTTAAGAAGCTTGAGATCTTAGGCCCTACGGAAGCAAATACATGTTTGCTTAGATGCATGTATAAATTATCCCAAGGGATAAATGTTTTGATAGGGCAATTTGTGTGGAATTTACTTCACAGGTGCCCCCTGTAAGCACAGACTAGTTAGAATTGTCATAAACAATAGAAGCATAGACAAAAATCAAAGGGCCAATAGGGACACCTCTAACGGTCCCAAGCCCAGATGCTTGTAGACTGCTACGGAACACAATATGGGATGCATTTTAGAATATATTTTCAACATCAGGAAGGTGGTAATGGCAATAGTTGCTTCTTTATGTATAAAGTTTCTTTCAATTTCTTCCTGTTTTATTGTCTGTTTAGGAAATGGAACTTTTTTCAAAATAACTACCGATACATGATTATGAATTCATGTCTTTTAATTAAGGTTTTTTTTAACACTTATTTATTATTTATTATTATGATAGTATCACGTTAGAATTAAAGCGGTTACACTCTCCGCTAAGAAAATCTCATTTCCGAAAAAGGGACCTCCGAAACTTATCCCTCGGTGTTTGCTCAAATCAATTTATAAGTGAATCTAGATCAGGTGCTAGAAAGGTATGGGGGAAATCTACAGATACAAAAAGAAGGCACCCCAGCAGTCTTGCATTAACCAGTAACTAACCATGAAATTCTATCTTTAAAATAAAATTCTGAGAGATTTGTTACATACATTTGCAAATATATGATAAATCATGTAGAAATACATGATAAATGACCCAAAGTTGGAACTCTGAGGGTCCGATTCAATTAGCTTCACACTGGCGTATTTTGCGTTGTGAAGCTAAGCCCGCAAAATTTCTTGGCCAACCCCTTAGTGGTGCGCATAAAAATTCGCCCATTTTTCATATCGTATATGACGGGAAAAAGCACAGCGCATACTTTTTCCTGTCATCACGGCTAATTAAATCGGGCCCTGACAGTATTACAGTTAGGACCACCAAAACAGAGGAGCCTTGTAAGTAACTTGGTGGCTTAGCATATATTTTGCTAATGAATTTATATATATATATGTCTACACAGATAGGTACCCTAGCACTCTTTTATTAACCAGTAGTTAACTGGTTCATTGTAACGTGCGTGCGTGTGTGTGTGTGTTTTCTAAGATTCTCAAACCTGCTTTGCTGTGGTCAATCAAGAAGCCAAATTCTGCCACACAGGAATGACTTAAAATAAAAGCAGACCACACAGCAGCAGTCTGATGAAGCTGTCTACCCGGATCAATAAAACACACATGGACTCTGTAACCACTGAATGTTTTGTAAATGTGGCATTCAGACACCTTTACCAAAAGGTCCCAACACACTCAATATGCGACACCTCGCAAACCACCCAATGGGACCATTTTTGGTCCAATTAAATTTAATACAGTCTCTGCTCTAGGATTTTAGTCATATTTAACTTAAACTTTATTTTGAAGAACGATATTATCCATCCAGAGGTGTGTAGACCTGTGTATGTTCTGCAGTAATGTAACACCATCTGGCATTATAAAAGAAAACAAATTCTCCATATACACTAAACTCCTACAAACAGAGGCTTTTGATTTGTAATTTAATTTGCATAAATGAGCCAGAATGCAGGTCTGTTAAGAATTATGGCTCAATAAAAAAACGATGAATTACAGATGTAGACAGATTTTTATTAATGAAATTCTTTTACAATTTACTTGTGTTGTTACATGAATTCTCTGAATGTTTTAACAAAAGCTGAATATTACTAAAAATATATTTTTTTTAACCTTATAAGTTTAAGGGAGAAATAATTAAGATTATGTCTGATTGACACCGCCGTATGTAAGCATGCTTTACCACAACTGTGCAGAGGTTTTGGTATTGGCAGCACAGTGGCTCAGTGAGTAGCACTTGTGTCTTATAGGTCATGAGTTAAATTCCTAGACTAGGTCGTATCTGTGTGGAGTTAGTATGTTCTCCCCGTGTCTGCATGGGTTTCCTCTGGGCGCTCCTGTTTCCTCCCACAAGCTAAAAAAAAAACATACTGGTAAGCGACCGGGGTTATGAACGCAGCAGGAGTGGAGATCCGAAGTCAGATTCCCATTGTATCCTAATTTCTCTCCATGCAATGGGAGACCACTCCCCTTGCCAGCAAAAAATTCCACCAGCAAACCCCTACTTCGTGTTCGCGAGTGTCGTATTCCAGCCGTGGAGACACTTAGAGTGCGGAAGTCTGAATTCAGATCCATACTGAACATACAACCGCTTTCAGATTCTAGCAAGTAAAAATTCCCCTGTTACAGAAAGCCAGGATCCGGTCCATTATAATTACCCATCATAGAAAAGAGAAAACACAGACAATAGAATTAGACATCGAAATAGTATTGACAACTTAGTCAATAACAAAAAGGACACAACTTAAGCAGCTTAACCTGTCAACAAAAGAGCAATTAAACATAATTTGCAAGACACAAAAGAGCTTTGGTGTGACCAGGAGACGCATCCGATTGGTTGAATCCAAGTTCCATATGCAAGAGTGGCTCAGCATCTAAAAATCTGTCTGTCCTGTGTGGTGTCATGAGATGGTTACCGCAGGACTTGAGTTTTCCATCAGATAGCGAACAAACTTATATTTTATCTAGCAAAATAACAAAGATCAACATCAAGGGGCGTATTCACAGATCCGTTTTAACGTGGAGTTGCGTGCGTATTTTTAGGCACGTTTTAACGTAAGTTACGTTAAATATTCACACGTAAGTGCTTTAGGCACGGACATGTGAATCGCACTTAGGGACATACGTACGGATGGGCGGGGTAGAAATACGTACTTGCAAATTTACTTGAAAGTGGGTGGGGGGGGCATTTAAATGAACGCTTGAGGGTGTGGCTATACTGAATCGCAAGCACGGAAGACATATACACACGCAAGTACACACGTAAAGATCAGAGTGGTCTGTGGAGGTGTAAGGCTACGATTGCACGGCCGGGAGAGGGAAGTGTCCTGGGTGTTGGTGGGTGGGTGTGGCCTTGCTACGTGCGTGCGTATAATTGCGTACTTTTAAAAAAACGGATCTTTGAATACAGCCCCAAATCTTATCTACACCAAAACACAGTCACGGACATAAACAAGGGTGACATCCTTATTTCAGCATTTTAACCCATGAAACCCACCTCCCTTCCATCCCCACCCAAAACTCAATAATTTCTACTCCCTTTATACAAACTGCCTCAGCATTTAATAGAGGGTTAGCGACAGGTTTCTCTGTTTATTATAGCAGCAGAGAAAACAAGCACAGCCGAGCCAGAACACACCTACTCAGTTCTCATCCTCCCCTCCCCAGACACAGAGAATGTCAGTAATGCTGCTTCATCCTGATGGAATGTGAGACAATTAGTACATCGTGCAACCGCATAAGTGATAATATGAAGAACCGGGCAATAACACTAAATCCAACCGTCAGTCAGTCACCCCCTCAGTCCCTTCTGTCATTAAGTTTTTAGCACACAGACAGCGTGTAATGGTAATTCCTTGTACATGGCTCAGATTGATAGCTAGAACTCTGGGGTAAGCGCGTTCATTCATTATGGGTTAAGATGAAGAATGGGAAGAGTCATAAGTAAAGTCTGTGTGTTCAGAGCTCTGTAAATTTAAATGTTTGATTGTCAACCCCTGGGGAAAGCAAAATCAAGTGTACAAAATCAAGGTCAGGATTGAAAATCAGCAGAAGTGTAATAAGCATTATTAATGAAACAGATAAAAATATCCCAATACTGATTAACATAAAATACGCACAAAATGTAGTTACAGGATCACTATATATGTATACACAAGCTGATGTTACCCTCCAACATGACCCCTTCCATTAGGTACAGAAAACTCCGCTCCTGAGCTTCCAACTGTCACTCACTTGGTTTTAATAAATTAACTGATGTTTGAAATGCACAGTTCTCTTAACAAAGCTGGTTACCATAGTAACTTACAGTTGAAAGTTCAGGAGTAGAGCATCTTGTACCTAATGGAATGGGTCATGTTGGAGGTGCAGTAAATGCCTCAGGTGGTAAATGTAGCCTGGTGCACTGGTGGGGGCATATGGGATATGGGTAGATCTAGGCAAAGGCTGGTATAGAGCACGACTAACCAGGGCTGCTCTCAGAAATGGTGGGGCCTGGTACTAAAATACACAGTTCCGTGGTACTCCACCTCTATGTAATGTCACATGGTGTGTACTCCAAACCCCCCCCCCACGTGGCATTGCATATAGTAGGAGTGTCGAGGACCTGCAGTTATACTTCACAGCGGCTGATGTGGGAAGTCCTTTCCTGTGTATCCTTCCATGGATGTGCAGTCTGGTACAGATCTCCAGTAGAAGGTATCGGCGGTAGGAGACTGGTGACAGTGACTGATCTGTCTCCTACAGGTGATACCTGCTTCTGGAGAGCTGCGGTGCGTACTGGTGGGCCCTTCTCTCTATGGGCCCGGGACAAAATTCCCAGTAGTCCCCTCCCTGATGGCGGCCACAGAGAGGTGGCAGACCTGCTAGACTGAGTAGCAGCAGACAGATGTGCAGGGACTTGTCCACTGTTTGTCTACTGTTGCTGTACAGCCTTCCAATCCACAAAGGTGGCTGAAAGAGACCCAGTTGGGGTTTCAGGGGTTAAACCAGTACAGCCCCCCCCCTCCATCACCAATAACGGCCAGGCATTTAACCCTACTCCCTCATAACAATGTACAAAATGAAGCTGTGTGATACTATCATCAGAAACACAGAATTTACCAGCAGATAAGAACCACTCGGCCCATCCATTCTGCATATTAAGGAATGAAAGCATTAATTACGGAGATAAATATCAATATGTCGAAAAAAATTCCCATTAATATGATGAATATGTTCCCATTAATGAGCACAGATTTTCATGTACCTCGGAGCATACGCTGTATGCAAAGCAACCACAATCCAACTGAAACACATGGAATCATTACTCAGAACACTGAATCCATCCCATAAGAATTAGTTATGGCTATACCCAAACATTTAGGTTTAGGAACACAAGCTTGAAAAGAGAGAAAATAAGACTCATTTAGAATGTAAAATCTGATTTAAAACAAAAAAAATCCTTTTGTTTATATAAACCCAACATCTTTGATTGACTTATGAACTATTTTTAAAATAGAATGTCAGAGGCATTGTGATTACATCTTCACTACCCTCCAGAATAATTGTGGTACATAAAACATTGATTTCTGGACTGTGCATATAACTATTACATCTTTTGTTTTAGTTAAAGGTTATAATGTTTGAGTTAAGCCTCAGTGTAATGGGCTGGATTACATTTCACATACCACATACAGTAATATCCGCTCAGAAAATGAGATTATTTTTTACTTTACCTCTATATCGATCTGAACTGATTTAATAAGACAGGATTTAATACAGACAGATTGCCATTGGAAGGACCCCCCTTTATAATGTAACCCCCCCACCCCCACCCACACAGGAAGTTAGTTCCTAGTGAATAAATATACTTTTCTATTATGGGTAATCCACCTGGAAAACATTCCCGTTTGTGCATGGATCCAATCATTGCCATCAGAAGGCAATCAGTGCGAAAAGTATTTCTGTCCAGAGTATCGGTCGACCGATTCTCAAAGCCCGTTCGTCCCCCTCTTAAAATAGCGTCAACATTTTAGGAAACACCTTATGAGAGACGAGAGTGAAATGTCAACACAGTGGGAATCTGCTATCGGATCCCACAAAGCGCTAGATTCGGAACACATCTTTGCATCCAATCCATCCTCCCCCTTGTGTATGTCCACTTTCTTGTGCAGTCATTAGCAATACCTATACCGCACACTTTAGTTTGACACCAGTTCATACTAGATGAATGAACACAAGGTACGATCCAGAGTTTGAACGTAAGTGCAAAACAGATGCAAGTGGGTACTAATTCATTTTAATTCTTCAGCATGCAGAGTAAATACTTCACTTTTGCACATAGCACTCAAATAGAGCATAGATCTATGTTTAATCTATGATAAAGAGTTGAGCTAAGAAACTTCACCTCTCATATTGAATTCTGCTTTCACAATTTAAATTGGCCTCTCCATGCTTTTCAACATGGTACAAATCATGTCTAAACTAGCACCTAAAAAAGGAGTAAGCGAAGCTACGAATCAGCCCCAAACATTCTATTTGCAAAATGAAAGTACAACGTTATGAGACATTTTTAGGAAGATCCATTTTATGAATCTTCAAAAAACACAATCAGGTTACAGTCAAATAATTTCTGCAATAATAAAACAAAACCATACGTCAGCCTAGAATGCGTGTAAATGATTGGACAGAAAAATGCCACCAGACTGCTTCAAGTCAAGCAAAACCCGACAAACCACCAAACAAGCCACACAGTATAACAAACAAACAAGTATAATCATATCAATAGTTCTCTTCAAGGTTCACTATCTGAAATTCACCACAAATTTTTGGCTTTACCTGCAACGGAGTTGGGTCGTTGCATCACTAACGAGCTGGAGTTTTGCAAGTAGGAAACAGGTCCTTCTCCAGAAGAGGAGTTTGTTTTTGGCAAATTCTCTGGCAAGATTTCTTCTTCCACTACTGGGGAACAATTGTCAGCCCTCCGCTCGTGAATTATGCCTTGATGTCCGCCGATCCTCTGACTGCCATCCTTGCTCCATTCCAGGCTAGATCCGCTCCGGTCATCGTTCTCTGATGAACTCGTGATGGTTGCTGAAAAGTTGGGCCAAACACAAACACAAGTTTTAAGAGGGGAAAGAAAAGTTTTCTTCTATACTGTACACATTGATAAGAAAAAATCCAAGGGCTCATCTTGTGTTGCAATGTGATACCTGTAATCCCGGAATGATTAAATGGTGAGAGAGATTTAAGTACTACAAAACAGGCACTCTCTCCAGAAACATGTTCCCTGCCTCACTCCTCCACAGTGATACAACCAGCCTCACATCACAGGAATGTAAATAAATAAAGGGAAGGTTGTGGCTTCTACACGCATATGAACATATAAGTGGGACTGTCAGTACAGCCTTAAGGTTAAAGCAATACATTTAGAATATAGATGAGTGTTTACACCCATATGACTCTAACAGGCTTACAATTCTCTCTGATCTTCTAGGAGTAAGTAACATGCTCATTTGTGGTGTAGGTGTCCATTGTGAAACATACAACACAGCCACAAAAAAGTTCCTTTCAAAGTCAATAATAATAACAAAAAGTT
>WWET01000576.1:505672-523400 GCA_011038615.1 Limnodynastes dumerilii | reverse complement strand
TGTGTGTGTGTGTGTGTGTGTGTGTGTGTGTGTGTGTGTGTGTGTTTGTGTTTGTGTGTGTGTGTGTGTGTGTGTGTGTGTGTTACAATGCTTAACACAAGAAAGGTTACACAAATAAACAAAATAAAATTAAAGTTATAAAAAATATGACAGTTTTATTTACAAACAGAAAAAAAAAATACATTTAAAAATTGTTGATCATTGTTTTGTTTAACAACACTAATAGACAAAAAAAACAAAACACAACGGCCTGATATTTTACCCATGACATTAAATTATTATTCAGGATACCTGAATACGAAAAAGGAAACAAAACTAAAGATTGGCAGCTGTAAAGCCAAATGGTTGTTTTGGGTGACTCTCTCTCATCACCTTGTGATGATGTCCCAAGTAAAGTCCCGGCAGTCAGACTCCTGCACCCCTGACACCGCCACTGGTCACTGTAATCACAGGAGGAGGTGACCATGACAACCAGGTCCCTCCTCCAGGCATCCCCCCGATGGGCCCACTTTCTGCTGTGCTGCTGATTGTACTAGATTGTTTTTCAGATCGGAAACGGGACTGAAGAGGGGAGGAGTCAGAACTGGAGCGGAGAGGAGTCAGGACAACACAGCAAACCCCCCCCTCCCTAAAAGAAAAGTCTGCATCCACCACTGCCCCAACGCAGCGAAAGCGAAGTTACAACGCAATGCTATATTCCGTACGCATGGGGCTGGCACACTCCCCTCACATGTACAGCACTTTCCTACCCTGGACCCTACCTTAATATTTACACACCTAACCTGAGTATGGGGCTGGCACAAAATGGAAGATTGTACAAAAGGGCTTCACCAACTCCATACGCACACATAGTGATTCTTCACGCGCCGCCGTCAAAAACGCTTCGTGTGGAATCCAAAATAGTTTAAAGTGCGTTCAGAAGGGTAAGCAACATGACCACGCATGCGCATAACGCTTGGAGCACATAGGGTACTTGCGTATTTGAAATGCGTAAATAGGCTGTTTGGAATAATTCTGGATCCGATGCAGCTTGACAGTAATTAGGAGACCATTTAAGAGAAGAACAGTCACAGGTCTATTATATAATGTAACCACTAATCAACTCTATGAATGACTGCATCAAGAGTGTTTTTATTGTGGAACATTTGGATCCATTTTTACAGTTAATCACATCAAAAGCGAAGCCCCCATTGGTGTCTAGTAATACTGACCCAGACGCTTGACTTTCAGCAGTAATGTGAATTGTGGCATAAAAGTTTAACGAGTTGCAGGAGGATGCGTTACCCAAGCAAGTGCGGTCATGCACATAATAGTCTGGGGATCAGAGACTCACCCGTAGGTCACTGTGAGGATGTTGAAGGTCTCCTACAGGAACCAGCAGAGCTTCTAGTAAGAGACTTCACACACAAACATGGGCATTTGCAGAGTACAATAGGGATATTGTCACACTTAAGGCCTCTGTCATCGCACAAATTAGTGACCTTCGTTTGACCGACAACAAATCTAGAGAAGCTGTATCTATGATCCACCCTATAACCAGCAAGAATAGCTCAGCAAAGGGAGTTCACCAGCATGATGTAATAAGCTTGCTGTAACATCTTCATGAATATGGGTATAATTCACTAAATAGCTTTAATAACCGCTCGTTTCTATGCTTAAACAGTATCCATGAGCATAACCTCCAACATTTTTTTTATAGAAAATAAGGATACTCTTGGGGGCGTGTCTATGAAGGAGGTGTGGCTTCTCCTATAAAGGGGTGTGGCAGGAGAGAGGCAGATGCAAGGCTAATGGTGCATGATCGCCTTAGGCCTGACTACAGTCAGTCATTTCCACCATCCACCAATTCAGAGGCAGAGCAGGCCATCTCCCAGCCCAGTGACCAATCCCCTGGAGGGGGCAGAATCTGATTGGTTGCTATGGGCAACATCTCCACTTTTCCAAACCCACAGCTTAGTAAATCTGGCCTCTAATGTTGTGAGACTAAAAGTCCCAGCATGCTTTGCCAGGTATCATTTATGTCTTCCTAGTTAGAGTATGCTGGGAGTTGTAGTTGGAAAACCATGGGTTGACCAAGGATATTTTGGGGGAAGAAGGAGTATATTTGGTAAGATTTACTTGACAAAAATGTTGAGTTTGGTGTTTATTTAAGATGGATTTCAGTACAATAGTTACCACATAGAAAGTATTTATCACATATTAACAACTTAAACAGGAACAGAAACATTCCCTCACATAACCCACCATAGAGTGACAATAAAAATTATCCTTTTGTATGATATGTGTTAATTGAATACAGGACATCTATCACCTAACACAGTAGTCCATACTATCCAATGTAGTTTATCCTAAGACCTGGTCCACAGACGAGGCCCAGAAAACAATGGACATGGTGCAAACAACTGAAGGACGTGATTGGCTGAGAATTAGCTCCAAGGTCACATGCTCTGTCACATGTTCTGTTACTTTAGGAAAACCCTTATTAGTGTGTATTCCGCAATCTCAGGTAACTCATGCTTGTTCTCTTAAATCATGAAAAATATTAATGATAAATTACAGAGCGAATATAGTATGCAGATTATTATGTAATTACACTTGCGCAATGCAAGATTAATGGAATGCTGAAATCGACCTTAGACAATGCAAAACGAATATGAAGTGAATCCATCAGCTTGTCATACGGCATACATTCAGATACATATTATGGAAAAGAGACTTCTACGGCCAAAACCAACATCATAACGTCATATTGTGCTCTCCCGGCCCTTCCTCCCGCATGATAGTAACACAGAAGCAGGTTAAAGTCTACATACAGCTGAACAATAAAAATGAGCTAATGATTTGTGTCCTGCAGAATCATTCATAAAAGAATGTCTCCAAACATTACTAAACGGTTTGTTTTGGCTTCTTCATCTACTGGGGTCCCAGTTCAGACTTTGTACAGGGACCCAGGAGATTTTTGCTTCAGTTTGGCAGGATTATATTCCAGATACAGTTTAAAATAAAAAAATCCTTTAATAACTTATAACTGACCACTTAAAAAGGGCTAAAAACTTCATGTAGAAGCAAATGCAGCATTTCATCCTCACGGTGCATTGTGGGTATAAATGGTTGGCGCATTCATTTTGTGTCGGACCCCTAAGTCCTTCTGTAAGGAATTGACATATGTGCATGTGAACCTAAAGTAAGCGAGTTAAAGGGTAGAACACTCTCCTCACATGCACAGCACCTACAAACTCTGAACCTCAGTACCTTATGTATTACATAACCAAAGACCC
The DNA here is from genome assembly GCA_011038615.1 of Limnodynastes dumerilii. Classification (NCBI taxonomy): domain Eukaryota; kingdom Metazoa; phylum Chordata; class Amphibia; order Anura; family Limnodynastidae; genus Limnodynastes; species Limnodynastes dumerilii. Next base: position 520,122 of record WWET01000576.1, on the reverse strand, counting down.
TCCGACATGGCCCCTTCCATTAGGTACAAAATACTCTGTTTCACAGCTCCCAACTGTCAGTTACTACGGTAACCACCTGTTCAAACATCATTTAAATGATTAAAACCAGGTGAGTGACAGCTGGAACCTCAGGAGCGGAGTATTGTGTAGCTAATAGAAGGGGTCAAGTTGGAGGTTCTGAAACTACCCCACGTAAAATGTAGTATGTAAGGGCTTAGCTGATCCCTTACTGTACCATTTGCATAGCTCCCCTCACCCCTCATGCATGCTGCACATACGCATGGCAGGCCATCACACCTGCTGTTGAAGACCATTACAGCACGGAATGCGGTATCAAACATAATGCACTCACTGTCATTAAGCGCTCAGGGCTTGAAGCAGTGATTTGCATTAAATCACAACCTCTATGCCTGATCCTGGGGATTTGCTGGCTCTCTTCAATTATTAACTGGCACCTAACACAAGCAATAAGCACAGGTACGGCTGAGGAGCAAACAGGTAATAAACTTCATCTGAACCAAAGGCATATTCAATCCATAGCATTATTCCCAAAGGAAAGTGTTTTGCTTTCCTATAAAGGCCATTAAGAAAACCTGATCCCTCCATGAAGCCACAGACCAAAAGGCACTGAGCAGACATTGGAAAGTTCCACAAACATAGAAAAAGAATTCTGTGAGTGGTAAGACAGAGAGAGCTGCAGATTAATGGAAGAAGGTCAGTGCAGAGGATGGGGAGCAGAAGTCTGAAATGGACACTGTATTCTTGCAGGTTTAGCCATCTTTAAATGAAAACCTTTTATCTCAATTAAAATATAGGCCTCAAAATAAACGGAGCAAGTTAAGATAAAGCTGCACAAAATGGTGGTCAAGCAAATCAATTTATAGGCCAATCAAAAGGAACTTGAAAACACCTGCTGATTGGCCTATGACTTGATTTGAATACCATTTTGTGTAACATGGTTCAGAAGCAGACATTAGATAGACAGACATTAGATAGACAGACATTAGAAAGATAGACATTAGATAGATGGATATAAGATAGACAGACAGACAGACAGATATGAGATAGATAGATAGACAGACATTAGATGGATAGACATTAGATAGACCGGTAGACAGACAGATAGATATGAGATAGAAAGATAGATAGACAAATGACTTGGGGACCCCTGCCGGGGGTGAGCTCTCAATTTAAAAATACATAACCCAAAGTTAGGACCACAAAAACAGAGAAGCCTTGTAAGTGGCTGGTGGCTTATCACATATTTTTTAAATGTATGTTACAAATTATTTGACTTATTTTAAAGATAGAATGTTATGGTTTGTAACTGGTTAATTGCAAGAGTGCTGGGGTGTCTTTTTTGTAGACAGACAGACATTTCTTCCACAAGTTAAGGTAAAACCAATGGTTTAAGTAAAAGGAGGTTTGACAAGTTACTGTGCATTGTTACCGAAGGTATTAGTATTCTCCTCCTGGCTTGCAGCTGAGCTATGACACCAAACTCCCAAATTACCTTTCCATTATAATATAATCATAAGAGGCTGCAGCTAGATAGCAAGGTGTAATATAATGTACAGAATAAAATCATTTTATGGATATTTCCGGTCTTTAATGTGATTGGTGGATACCTGGAGATTTCTTGTGTCGCTGGTGCATGGCGTAGGACTGGCGCGGCAGGAGTGGCGAGGATGGCAAGGACACCGAAACGCCCTTCGTGAAGCCCATTTTGTACAGGTCGTCCTGGATGCAGGAATTGCTGTTTGGATAACCCATATTTTGACCAGGGAACAAAATATTTTGTGCATTTTCTTCAACTAAAAAAAAAAAAAAAACAGTTGGAAAAGTTATGTAAAACAATAAAACAATAAATAAAACTATAAACATTTCGAAATAACATTCAGCAGCAATTATAATGAAATGGTTTCCTCGCTGACAGTTTGTCAATGCAATAATGGCTATGTCACTGACAGAATGTAGCAATTTGTAGGGAGAATTATAAAGCTGCTAGGCCGGTATTCTAAAATAATGTAACTCAGCTCCAGCAACATCCCCAGGCATGGAAAGCTGCCCTAGCAATTAGAAGGTTAAGAAAAGGAATAGTCCGATCGTCAAGAACAAGATACTCAGAGTGTTTTCATAAAAAGGTTAATAAGCAAGTGTCAGGGCGTGTGACACCATTCACTCACCTACAGGCTACTTATCTGTAGCAGTGCTGCCTTTGGGCATGTTATTTTTTCCTGATTATTGTCAACCAACAATAGCCACCAAGTGATCAGGTTGTCACCTTAGTACCAACAGAATGGTCATTTCTAAGAATGCAGCCTATAACTGGGTACACAAGCATGCAATTGTCTGGTCAATAAGAAGATGCCAGAACATTTGGAATGATATTGCCAGTGTGTGTATGCTCCCACAATCTTAATTGTTTGTGATAAAACTAGTGGCATCTGATGTTTTGGCTTTATGAACATTCTGAAAATCACGATCACATAAGCCCACAGCAGGTTTATTGCATAGCGCTCATTCATTCCTTAACAATTAGGGCTCATTGATCAATCTTTAGCATTTAAAGGGCACCATATATTCTGTAGCTGTAGACAATCATTTTACCGATACAACAGAGTTATTAACACACATCCAATGGAAACGTGGACAAGACACATGTGGAATTAAATGCATTTACAGGCGGTGCATTATACCTGTAGTGTGCATTATTACAGGAGAAATAAGATCCTTTCTAAAAATCCTAAACAAGGACCAAATATGTAAAAACACAATAGTGGAGAGGCCAAGTTTGTGTGATTATGCTCCTAATGTGTATGCTGTTTCCACAACTCTTAAGGACAAACATCAATGGAGCTTAAAAGTAAACTCTACTGCTATCTACAGAAAAAGTAGGGGCTATACATAGTGTTATACATAGTGTTCTAATGATACCTTGTCCATATCATTTAACTGTCAGAACAGAATCCACAAGTGACTCCAAGTTCTACATTTTACAATAGGAGTTAACACAAAACAGAGATTAATCACAAAAGTTCATCGCAAATATCATCCTTTCATTGCAGGACATGGATGCCTGAGGGTGCAGCATGAGTAAGAAGGTGCATATAGTTATACAGTAGATGCCTTCGAGGAGGCACTCCGTGATTCTCGCAGACTGAACCAATGTCAAGTCACAAGTGTTACATTACATTACAAAGCTGTCCACCACTTCCCCTTTCTGAAATTAGAACAGGACTAATTAGACCAAGCAACAGACACAATAGGGGAGACCAGAGGCGGAAGCGGGAGAGATTAATGTCTTCCCGATGAGTTACACAGTAAGAAATGCTGAAAACCCTGGACACAGGAAGATACAAAGAAAACATTGGATATTTTCAGTCATTAATGTATATATTTGCAGAAGAACTTAAAGAACGGCCAATTTATCCAACCCATAAATGGCAGATACCACTGTCACGTGGACACATCCTCACATCTGATCTTTGCTATAGGACCCCTGACTCGTACATACACCAACGTCGGGATACCCACACCTCTGAAAACAAAAACGCGTCAGTATCTGATGTAAACGCACAGAAAAAAAGAGAAAAATCGTATCTCAGGAATTGAGACTGGATTCAGACTCCCGCAAATCAGACTGCGCCACAGGATGCGAATGAAATGGGAGAGGGGGGGATATATACAAGGTGCACAGTGAGGGTGCGTTAAGGCCTTTACACACTATCCACACCTCCAAACCATTCCCTATGAAATGAGCGCGGCTGGGAAGTAGGGTCCAAGGATCTAAACCTTATTCATGGGAGGGGAGTAGCCTCCCATCCCCCACACGGTAATCTGCATATAGCAGGGATTCGTCACTGGATCGCCTCTGTGAATCGGAGGTCTGTGATTGGTCCATCATGTGAAATTGGCCTCATTGGCGATATTACAAAAAGGTCTCTGCGCTATCCAGAACCACTGAACTGTACACTGGTTCACATAGGGGAAGACCCACCATCTCTCTACAGGAATAATCTATTCATAAACCATATATACCATTAAATGAAGAGTTTCTGAATAGCTTATTTCTGTGGAAAGATGGTAGCTCTTCCGCCATGTGGACCAGCATAAGTCATCATAGCTATTAGCTGCAATTTAGGACACATTACCAGTCAACGAGAAAAACAAGTATTTGGAAAGATTTCCTTAACGACACTTCATAACGAGCCCCCGTTTCAATGAGCTCTCTGAAGAAACAGACAGTATCAGTCTCCGCAAGCCTTCAGGTTAGCTCTGGTTTCCGAGAACAAACTAATAAAAGAAGAAGTTACCATTCCTGACAGACCGTAAAACAAGCCAAAATGGCAACAGAACAGCCTCATGCTCCAAGAGGAAGTCAGCTGCAGGATCGGAAATCCATTTGTATAGAGAGCTTAATTCAAACCAGGGTTTTGCATTGGAGGAAGAGATTTTCCTCTGAATTTGGAAAAAGCGTTGAAAGATTTACAGGCCTTGACTGCAAAAAAAAAAAAGGAAATAAATAACATGTAATGTAAAGATCTTTCATCGTGTTTTCTTTGGCTTAACAAAGACATTTCTATAACAATTATGTGACCAGTGTACACGGATCTGGTAACTCATAATAAAATGCTTCTACGGGAGGCTTTAATAAGGCAGAGTGAGAGGCGACTATTGTCTTTATATTATATATTTTTGTCCAATTGTTCCATAGTTTCTAATCGGAAAATCAAAGAAACACGTTCTAAGCCTTAAAACTTCCCCATTTGCGTCCAATTCGACCTCCAAACGGCCTGTTGGGCCGAAATCAGTCTGTATGCTCAAACGATTGCTCATTCCACGCAATCCTGGTCGCCTGGTTGAGTCAAATGATATTTAAACTTGCTTAAGAGTAGGTGATCTAAACAGCAATCCCCTGAGTAGCGTTGCCCAATTCTTTTTCCAATTCTGACTTCATGCTGTGCGGCCTTTGTGTGTGAGTGACCGGAGGTTTGGCAAAGATTGGAAGAGTGTGTACAGTGCCAGGATCATTTCATCAGATCATTTCAGCACACGGGAGATCTGCTGTAAGATTGGACAAGTGTGTATCATGGAATGTTTATTGTACCTCCGACCATGGCCTGCTGAAGGATTGTATAAACAGTGTGGTTGAGTTGGATCAGAAACGTGTTGAACAAGTGTGTGTCCTGCTTTACACCAACATATAATGATTTGCATTGCTTACAAAAACTGGGACCTGTCTCACACTTAAGAATCTTCAGGTTTTTAGGTGCATATATTTAGGAAGGGTTATACTGCACATGTGTAGCAACTTATATACGCAATCTACGCTGGACTTAGGAACAAGACTGCTGTGAATCACCACTACGAACCTAGTGCCGCAAGGTTCGTAGTGACTTAAGAAGGAAGAGGCGTGCCGAGAAAAATTAAGTACGAAGATAAGAAGACTGGGTGGAGGGAGCCGTTTAAATGAGCAGCTTTGGCCGCGGTTACGCAATAACGTTCTTAATTAGCCGCCCTACGCACATAACTAAGAACCAAAAGATAAGGTAGGCCTATGGCATTTGTAAGTCACTTAAGAACCTGAAATCAAGGTTACGTATATTAAAGAACCTAATACTTTCTTAAGCATGAATCAGGCCATAAGTTACCAGATTGAACATTATTACCAGAGAAAGAAAAACATTAATACAATAAAAACTAATCACAGAATATACAGAGACCGATCAAGTGTTAGGAGTAACTGTGCAATAAAGGTACAAATTTTTACCAGGAGGAACCATGTTGCAATGTAAAGGAATGTAAATGAATACAAAAACAAAAAAAACAGTAAATTATTATCTTAATTTGCATATTGAACACAAATACTGACCAGCTTTATTCTAAACTCTGATTTACAGTTGACCTGCAGAACATCCCCTTTCATATCATTTTGTTTTCACATTTTAAATGTTCTCCTCCTGCAGTTACCCTCCAACCAAGATCAACCCCCAAAGTTCAGAACAAACATCCTTGTTTCCATTGTAAATCTAAGGTTACATCACAATTCTTTAAATACAAAGTGCATTATTATTATTATTATTAACGTTTATTTATAAGGCGCCACACGGTATCCGCAGCGCCGATTATTGCATGATTATTATAAACATTTTAGAAATGACAACTTCAAGATATTGTTTCCAAAGACAGACTATTCCAGGGACTATTCAATTAACACAACAATTAACGCAACAATTAACTCAGAAAGACCTGCTTTCAATTCGTATTGGGGTCGAGATCTCCATTGGTGTTTGGGCTCTGGAGTTACAATGTGTGAATGGATTCAAACAAATGCAGGCTAATTATACAGATCAGCTGTGGAGGTGCCTGTGAAAAGCAGGAGAGGACCTCAGTGAAGTTAGTGACCTTCTTCAAACATGACTTATTTTACTTCATAAGAAATCCTTTCACTCTCTATCCATAATATATGTGGGAAATAGGCGAGGAATTTCAATGTGCAGCACAATATACAGACATGGCAGCATTGCACTCAGCAGGGGAATGAAGAGCGATAAGGTTGCTACATTTGAACAACAGGCAAAAGGGGGGATAAAAAAGTCTAAAATATTTAGTGAAGTATTTTCCTTGGCATTAATCCGATGGCAGCTATTTAGTGATATGTGATATAAAATCATGTAAGGATTGAAATTATTTTAAAAGTTATTGGAATTAAAAAACAATAAATAAAAAAGGAGAATGGGGGTAATTTAATGCACATTAAAAATACCTCGTTATCTAGGACTGTTGTATGAACTATGGGTCAACCTAAAAGGTCATCTTTATTATAATTATTTATATATAATATTAATTATGACGACGTTTTACCTCGAGTAAACATTTCTACAGTCTATCTGCTGGAAGGAAATTAAATCTTGTATTATACACCGTATTTAATTTTCAGGGCTCATAAACACTGATTTTATAATTTCAGGTAATTAAAAATAAATTAGAATGTGAAATTTAACACAAACCTAGATCTGTGTCAGAAACCTCAGAATGAGAGAATAAAAGTGCATTACAATAAACCATTGTATCTTTGTAACATCATATACAATTTAATTCACACACATATCGACCAGACAAAAATTCAAGAACTCTAGCTGTGTGTGTGTGTATTATATTCTATAAATATATATACAAACACACACACACACACTCGAGTTCTATATTTAATTGCATCCTGGGTTCCAAATATATAATAATTTCTAATCGTTGAATCCAGTTCTTGGAAGAAGACTTGAAAATGGTAAATATAACCCAATGCAATGTCCGTTTTCATAGGTCTGCTAGGGAGAAGGTCACATGACAGAACAATGGTTACAGAACATGAGTTATTATGCAGATTCATAGAAAATAAAGTACTAAGGGTCTGATTCACGCTTAAGAAAGCGCTAGGTTCTTAAATATACGCGACTAGTAGCAAGACAACTCCCTCGGCACGCCCCATTTTTCAGGTTCTTAAGTGACTTATGAATGACTTATTTTTAGGTTCTTAGTTGTGTGCGTTGGGCGGCTAATTAAGAATGTTACTGCACAATCGCACCCAGATTTGCTCATTTATATACCTCCCTCCATCCAATTTTCTTATCCTCGTACCTAATTTTTCCCCCTTCCTTCTTAAGTCACTACGAACCTTGCGGTACTAGGTGCGTAGAGGTGATTCACAGCAGTCCCGTTCCTAAGTCCAACGTAGATTGCGTATATGTTACTACACATGTGCAGTATATTCCTTCCTAAATATACGCACCTAAAAACCCGCAGATTCTTAAGTGTGGATCACGTCCTAAATTATTTTTATTATTATTATTAATATTATTTATTAGCAGGTTTCTATATAGCACCATCATATGCAGCACTGTAGAAATCTAAATCATTTTGTGCACAAATCTTTCCTCAAAGATGTCATTTTTGCCGCTTGCTATATTTATACGGCACTTTGAACATTTTAAAATTAAACCTAAATGAAATTAGCCTCAATAAATAAAATTCAGTGCATAGAAAACCCCCCAAAAAGGCTCATTATTTTGCAGCTATTTATCATATTTAAAAAAATGTATAATGTTCCTGTGATTCAGATTTTCCCCAGCAACATTATTGTGGCATAAAATACTGTAAACAATAACAGCATTTCTCCTATGGTTTCAGCCAGCACTAAACCCTTGTGTTCTGTCCTCCCTGACCCATACATAGAACATGTTCCATTACGTCTACATGTGAAATTGAATTTCTATGCTGCATTGTGACTGGTCTGGTTGATATTTTTGCATTTGTTAGAAAGTCCCTCATTATGCTACAATAAACCCCAAGCTTGTGGGCGGCTGGGTCAGGAGCCAAAGTTCTCTTTTCATGCCTTCCAGAGGGCTGCAGTTGCCGGTCTAGCTGAATGGCAGCTGCATCAATGCCGAAATGCCACTCAAACTAGAAAATTGCTATTGTGAAAGGGTAACTATTTCTACCCATTGCCAACAGTAACAGGCTGAGGTGGCTCTGGTTAGGGTTAGGCTGCGAGACATGGATGGTTTGGATTAGGCAGGGTAACATGGAATGTTAAGGTTAGGCTGAGGAACATGGAGTGTTAAGGGAAGGTTAGGGTTAGGCTGCATACAGGCAAACCACATCCCTTCCAGAAGCTCTGACTCAGTAGGCTCCACAAAGAGGAGAAGGCAAGTCATGCCCAATCAGGGCACTAGACATCCTACTCTCTGATCAGTCATATGGAGATAAAATATCTTCTCTTACAATTACACCCCAGATTTCCTTTCAACGTGAAGTTTAGTCCAGGGATATCGGGCTGGATCCAGACTTAAGTAAGTGCTTGAAATTAGTTACTCCTGGGCTAAACCATGTCGATTGCAGGGGGAGTCAAGTTAATTGTATTCTTTGCAGGCAGGGATATATCTTTGAATTGCTTCCAGCCCATCATGAGAGTGTGGGAATATTAAGATGATATATTATTTCTGTTGGTTTATGGCAAACATACTCCCAATGGCATATCATATGTGTTCTTTTGCACAGCACATATTCAGAACAAATGTGCGCGCAATAACAACGACCGAGACCTAAAGCCACTGCTGCACCCGCTGCCTTCAGAGGGACACACAGGTGGAGGGATGCAATCCGGGTACATTAAAGGGCGTGCACACCCAACGGAAAGCAATCCAAAACACGGACATAAGGATGCACAGTTTCTGGCAATAATTTGCATCAGCCACAGGACAGTTCTAAGGGGGACTGGCAAGAACTGACACTCCACAGCCCACAATTTAGCAGCACTTAACTTCCAGCACACAATGCTAAAGGTATGGAATGCGGCTCATGCATCTGCAGGGGGTTGTATTATGTATTTATTTGGAAGCCAACATGATTCATGCACAAAGCATAGTCACCATTTCCACTATACATTACAGCACAACACCCTGCACTCAGGGGCGGAAGTGACTCAGGCCCCCATAGCAAGGAGGCGTGGCACTAGTCTGGATGGGGGGGGACTAGGCGGGGCCAGGTGGGACTGGGTGCGGAGCTGGGCGGGACCTCTGACTGATAAAAGCAGTCAGAGGCTGACAGCATATAACAGTGCTCGGCACTCCATGCATAAGTGCTACAGCTTTGTACATACATACCCTCATACATGGAGCGCTGAGCACTGTTTCAAGCTGTCAGCCTTTGACAGCTTGCTTACAGTGCTGGTTTAGCAGCTGTCTGAGGCTAAGGCTGCCCGTAGCGGCCACACCCCTTGCACCTCCTGTAGTTACGCCCCTGCCTGCACTTTCTTATGGATCGCTGGAGAAAGAGGAACATATCTGGGAACATAGCCACCGCGTGATTGGCTGCAACGTGTCCGCATACAAACCGCCGTATTTTTGCACCGATCTAGTTGCACGTATGTCTGCATTGCATCAAAGCCTTTAATACATTGTGCGCTGCTTTACGGAACACAGAGGGCCATATTTACTAAGCTGCGCGTTTGGAAAAGTGGAGATGTTGCCCATAGCAACCAATCAGATTTTAGCTGACATTCTCTAGTATGTATTTAAAAAAAAACCAAAAAAACAAAAAAAAGAGCTAGAATCTGATTGGTTGTTATAGGCAACATCTCCACTTTTCCAAACCCGCAGCTTAGTAAATCTAGCCCAGGAGTTTGTTTTTGAGTTCCGGCCAGGCCCAGAGTCACCATATCTGGCATACTCTATGAAGAGAGTGACACAAGTGCCGGCTATTGTTCATCTGTTTATCTTTTTTGTGCTGTGACTTTCCATTATTTTATTTATTTGTGATTTGACCGCTGACAGACCGATTCCCTTTCACAGCTACCTCACAAATTCCACTGGCACCGCTCCAGCCCCTGCGATGTCCCAGCTATGCCCATTCCTGGCACCTATCTGCCTGGCTATATCCGCTGCCCTATCTCCCAGCACTTTATCAGCGCTTCATTCCACAGCTAACATCAGACACAGCCCCTCAGCAACCAGCCTGGCAAACATCAAGCGCAAGAAAGTCAATATTTTCAAAGCCGTCCAGGTACAATGGAATCTGCATTTCGCCCTCTTTGTGGACCGAGGAGAGGAGACGCCCCCAGTGTGTGCTCAGGAGGGAGACTGAACTTGTAACACTCGGCTGTCATGTTCCCTGTGAAAGGAGCGCAGCATTTTTTCTTAGACACACCATTGCCTGTAAGGTTCTCTCTGTAAACAAGAGTGTCATGATTATTGTGCCGGCTGTAATATATGAGCTAAAACACAACATGCGTCGCTCAAATGTCATTTCTGCTTCCCTCTACACAATACATTAACCTTTCCATATAAAGAGGGCTGTATTTGCTAGACAACCACACTAGCAATAAAAACGTGTTGGAATGTCTATATGTGTAGGCAGAATCGGGGACCGTGCTATAAGACCTGAATAAGCTGTGTTTTGTCAAGGCATGCTGCCAGGTGCAGGTTTTACAGGTAGAAGAAGAAGTGTCTATGGGCTGGATCCAGACTTAAGAAGGAGCTTGAAATTAAGAGAGGAAAGTTACTCCTGGGCTAAACCATGTTGATTTTAAGGGGAGTCCGGTTAATTGTATTCTTTGCATGCAGGGATATATCTTTGAATTGCTTACTGCACACAGATACTGACCAGCTTTACTATCACACTGTTATTTAGACTTGGGCTGGAAAACATCACCTCTCAACTCTAATACTGTTTGCAACAGATGAAATATGACTCCCACTGCAATCAACATGTTTTTGCCCAGGAGTAACTTTCCTCTCTTATAGGACCTGATTCACACTTAAGAATCTAATTAAAATAAGAACTTAAAGTCACTCCTGGGCTAAACCATGGTGATTGCAGGGGAGTCATATTTCATCTGTTGCAAATAGTACTAGTGTTAAAAGGTGATATTTCCCAGCCCAAGTCTAAATAACAGTGTGATAGTAAAGCTGGTCAGTATCTGTGTGCAGTAAGCAATTCAAAGATATATCCCTGCATGCAAAGACTACAATTACCTTAACTCCCCCTGCAATCAACATGGTTTAGCCTAGGAGTGACTTTAAGTTCTTATATTAAGAAGCTTCTTAAGTGTGAATCAGGTCCTTAATTTCAATCTCCTTCTTAAGTCTGGATCCCTGTATCTATCCCTCTCTTTTTGCAAGACTTTTTGCATAACCCATTCCACCAGGCACACAACACTCCGCTCCTCCACTTCCAACGCAACGGTCACTGACCTGGTTTTAATTAACTAACCCATGTTTGAAAGAACATTTTTCTCTTCAACACAAGTAGTTACCATAGTAACAGATGGATGATGGAAGAATCCCATTGGACCCTGTCCCTATGGAGCTTGGCTCTCTCTACTTCAGCTATTGAACATTGGTATAGCTAATAAAAGGCAGAGCATGATGGGAGTTGTAGTTTTTACAATAACTGGAGTGCCACAGGTTGCAATGCTTGCTTTAAGCCTATAGAAGATCAAGAGGAAAATGAATGCCTGGTCCAGGCAGTATTATGAAGGATGAGCTTTAAAGGACTTTGATCCTTGGTTAGAACAGCACATCGCTGGCTCCATACCATAAATCAGGGGCTTTAGCGCAAAGCCTCAGTGACTGTTACAAGACTTTCTTCACTTCTCTTAGCGGGAGAAAGCGGAGGCACAACTGGTGCAGAGCAACCTAATCTGTCTTCCATCGCAGACACAGCGCCCATTAGACATGAGGAGGGTCAATAGGTCAGTTCTGGTGAGCTATAAAAAATGCTGTAAAAGTTAAACCAAAACTTTTTCCCTATTAAAACACCAGACAAGGGTCCAGTCCCTGTAACAACCTCATTATTGCTTCATTCCTCTAATGATCTTTTACATGCTCTATTACTGTCCTAAACATGGCTCGAAGACTGTCAGAAATAGTGATTCTGTCCACTCACCAGTTATCCAGGGCGGTGGAATGGGATCTGTGTAACCAATAATTCAAGGTCATGCGGAGCGGAAAAATGACAGATACACAACAAATACCAAGCAGAGAACAAGGCAGGAGATGTACGCCATACCATGATAACCTGGTCCCCGAGCTAAACTATAGAATAAGAGACCCAAGGAATAAAGAAAGGAGGGAAGGAAAGAGAGAGGGAGAGAAGAGAGGGGGATAGAGACATAAGAGAAAGAGGAGGGGGAGAGGAGAGAGAAAGAAGGGGAGAGGAGAAAGAAGGGGAGAGGTTAAAGAAAGAGAGGTGAGTCACAGAGGGAGAGAGGGGGAGGGAATGAGAGAAAAGGGGAGGAAGGAGAGAGAGAAAGGGAGGAGGAGGAAGAGATTGGACCATATTCAGAATTAAGAACGTCTGGTAATTTACGCACGCAAAATGCGTAAGTGGGGTGATTTCTATTTAGTGCGAACGTGCAGACCATGGAGTTACGAAGCGTAATTGGAATGCTGCGTAAGTAAATTCCATACGTCAAAAAACGCGAACATAAAAAGTCGGACGGATTATTAATAAGTAGGCGTCAGTCGGAATGTAAATAGCAAAAAAATGGGCGTGGTAATGCAGTAGATGTGCGGTTGTATTGACTTCCGTCACATATATGTGTGCTAGCAATAAGGTTGCTTTCACAACACGGAAGTGTTCCGACATTCGTTACTTTTGTGACATGTACTTATTTTGTATTAACGTACAGATCTATTAAGAACACACGGAAAAGCTTGTTAAATCTGAATCCGGTCCATTGATATGAGAGAGAGGAAAGGGAGAGAAAAAGGGAGGAGAGGGAGAAGAAAGAGAGGTGAGTCACAGAGGGATAGAGGGGGAGAGAGAGAGAGAGAGAAGGGGCGGGGAGAGAAAAGGGGAGGATGGAGAGAGAGAGAGAGAGAGAGAGAAAAGGAGGAGGAAGAGGGTGATATGAGAGAGAGGAAAGGGAGAGAGAGCGAGGAGAGGGAGAAGAAAGAGAGGTGAGTCACAGAGGGATAGAGGGGGGTTGAGAGAGGGAGAGAGAGAGAAAGGGGGGGCATGAGAGAAAATGGGAAGACGGAGAGAGAGAGAATAGGAGGAGGAAGAGGGCGATATGAGAGAGAGGAAAAGGAGAGAAAGAGGGAGGAGAGGGAGAGAGAGGAGGGGGGATGAGAGAAAATGGGAGGACGGAGAGAGAGAGAAAAGGAGGAGGAAGAGGGCGATATGAGAGAGAGGAAAAGGAGAGAAAGAGGGAGGAGAGGGTTGGGCAGAGCCAGGGAGTAGGAATAAGCCTCATTGTAACAAATGTCACATGCCTACTTGTGGGTATAATTTATTCAGAAGCTAATTAAGCTACCAGTATGTCCGTAACATGGAAAAGTAAGCTTCCAGAGGACAGACATTCACACAATGAGGGCATAAAAATTCCATAGCGATAGGGCACTTGGCTCTGGATATAAATAAAACTCAAGACCCCAAGTCTGTGAAGCCGCAACGCTTCTTATTGTGCAACTATAATAAAATGCCATACAAATGCTACACTCAAAACACATGCATACAGGGTGCTTCTGACTACAATATGCCAGGTTTTATTCTTCAGTCATCATGGGACTGGTTTATCCGTTCAAAACAGAGTTACATCGGACACGGCAGAGGATAGAGGGGAAAGACGCACTCTACTGGGCGCCTCATAAAATGGTTCAATGGATACTACTAATAAGCGACTGTACATAAATCCAGGAGAAAACCCCCATTTAGAGCCCGTAAAGCTAACTGGATGAGGCTCGAACCAGCAGGGACACATCAAGGGCTGAGAACACTAGAAAAATCTGTCCGACCTCCCGCCATTTCCAATAAAAAGGGGGCGTACGTTGAGTAAACATGTAAGACATGTAATTTAAGCCAGGTGTCAGAACGCAGGGCTGGAATAGACTAAAAAAAAAAAAAAATCAAAGGAAGGAAAGCCATGTATTTAGTACAATCCATCTCTT
>WWET01000576.1:484095-499716 GCA_011038615.1 Limnodynastes dumerilii | reverse complement strand
GGTATAAATTATACAGTGTGGGCTTGGTTTAACACATACGCGCGGATCAGCGGTGGTCATCAATCTTGAGGCTGCATTATGGCAGCATATGTGCCCTCAAGTCCACATGAGAGAAGGGAGTGACAGGGGGAGTTCACTTCTCTCTTCCGTGTGGACTTCCAGCCCCCCGCACGTACGGAGAGTGTGCAAGGGTCTAAATCCAGTCCTAAGTTTGGATTTGATAGCACGCTGAGGCATTCAGGTTTTCTTTTAAGTGACAGTAAGTCGTAATTTGTCTATTATCAAATAAATATAACCTCCTGCACTCACTCCCACCAGACAGATTCACAGTTTATAGTCCTCAAACATGACATTTGAACTATTACACATATTACTAGGTATTCTAATCATCATATAAGAAGGTCTTCTTTTAGACTAGAGACAGCATAAAGCCTGAAGCCTGAAGATATTTTACCTATGTAAGGTGAAAGTAGTAAAACGATATTATAATTATATATATATATTATATAATAAAAAGAGATTGTTGCTAACCTTGATTCTTGCTGGTTTTCCCACCATCACGACTCTTCTTTAACACAGCCTTCAACATTTTCAGTCCTATATGTAAAATAAAAACAAAAACAAACCATTAGTTCATGAACACAGACACGTGGATGATGTGCAAAAGTAATCTAATCTAACCCAACATCTGTCAATGGGTACAGACAGAAAGGTTTGACAGCCAACAAACGGTCCTCCATGTGACCCTGCTGCCATGATGTGCTAATCCCACATATCTGTCCATTTCGGTCACCAATTTACCAAACAGCACAGATGAAATAATTAGCCAGTCTGTGCATTGAAAGAATGTCACACAGCAGAACAGATCAGGAAACACTGTGGTGTCGGAAGGGGGAATGCACCTGGCCTATAAATAGGTAAAATGATAAGGTCAAATATTTCAAAGGCAGCAGAAACATTTGAATGCACTTAAAAACAAAAAAAAGTTAAGTGTATAGTGGGGAGTGTGTCGTCAATGCAGCTGAACACAATAAAGGCAAGAATACTAGTGTGATTAGTGCAGTTAGTGTATCTACAGTATGCATGTGTGTATGTGTATGAGTACATATGTATGCCTTATAATTGGATAGGTATGTATGTGCGTATATATGTGGATGGGTGGGTGTATATGTGAGCCTAGGTGCATGACTAAGTATGTGTATTTCATCGCTTCTTGGTGGTGGGGGAGGGGATAAAACTGCAATTTTTATAGTGAGCAATGAAAAACACACACACATTAAACTAACTCTACCTATTATCTGCATAACACATGTAATCAGAGTTTGGAGGATCAACCTGGATCATTTACTTTGAAGCCGGGGGGAAAAAAAATCCTTGGCATTACACCAAAGCTATAGGGAGCACAAAGGATAAGATGAAAACAGCATGAGGAAGGAAATAGATCTGGTTAATATTATACTATCAAACAATTCAGTACTTGAGGAATGTGACGGGGACAGCAGTAAATGGAGAGGAAACAAATACGGGGATCAAGGCTAAATCCTGTACTACCTTGGCAAAGAGACGTCTTGCTGACAAACAGGGGCCGCTCATTGCCAGAGGACATTGTATTAGAACCAATAATAATTCATAGAACCAATAATAATAATAATAATAGTCATATGCTGCTATGTGACAGTCTGCATTCATCAATACTGTGTCAGTCAACAAAATGGCTGCCTCTAGGAGTAAATGACAGGCCATAATATAGGTTCAGAGTTTGGATGGAGGTCTATTTAAATCCAGGATGTGGATAGACCAAATAAGAAAATAGAAATCCAATAAGGGAGGAGGGTGTAGAAATCTTTCATTCTGATAAACCATCACTAAACACCTGTTCCAATTTAGCGAGAAGCCGCTATGAAGAAATTAATCTGCATCTGGCAAGACAAGATGATCTGTGAACTGATGGCAGTAAACGTGTGAAATACATGGACTAGGGATGGAATGCAATAAAGCAAACGTCTAACAGGACACAGAGAACACTACATAGAAAATAGAACTCTGCGGCTTTACCTCACATGGGGGCATATTTACTAAGCTGCGGGTTTGGAAGAGTGGAGATGCTGTCCATAGCAACCAATCAGATTATGGCTGACATTCTCTAGTATGTAATAAGAAAGTGGGAGCTAGAATCTGATTGGTTGCTATAGGCAACATCTCCAAACCCGCAAGTTAGTAAATCTGGCCCATAGACTCTTGTAACCCTTGGATCTGGACAATGATCTTTTGAAAGATATTACACATGGCGGGCCTGATCCAGAGGCCTGTCGCCTGGCGGTAATACGCCAGGCGTACGCGCAAGATCGTCTAAAAAGACGATATGCGCATGCACCAGGCAGATGTTGCCCGGCGTAGCTGCGTAAACGCCAGATCCTGGATCGGGCGTCCGTAGCTTCAGCGTAGTAACGCTGGAGGGGGGCGTCCCCCAGCATTACTACGCAGAAGTTATGGCAGGTAGGCGGGGGGAGGGAGGGTAATGAGGCTGGGAGGGCAGCGTTAACGTACTAACACCGCCGTCCCAGCGTATTAACAGTCGCTTATGCCGGCTGAAGTTAGGGTAGCCTTCAGGGTGTAATCGACTGTACGCTGAGCGGTACCATCGTAGGTCTGGATACGGCCTGGTGCTTCTACAAAGCGCGGTGTCATTTTCAATATAATAAAGTAATGTCAAGGCAAGTATGAGTAACACACACACACACGCTCGTAGCTCTGGGTACGCCATGAAACCATGTTTCTCCTGGGATTGAGCCTTTAACATGTGGAATTTCCATCTGGTACAAACACCATCCGGCATAGAACGCTGCTTATCATCTGTTTCACTTTGCATTGATGGCTGATGGCTTTTGTGTCCTTGTGTTGTAACCGCACAGGATTGTGTTTGATTACACTGCGCCCTCGAGCAAGTCCATCTGGACTTGTACCATAACTATAATAAAGAAAGCCTTTGCTGTTTCCCTAAGTTACTCATAAGCTTATGTCTTTTACAAGGTACAGAAGTCTAAATATACAGTAAGTACTATGGACGGAATACAGAATTAAGAAATGTAAGCATTTTCCATAATCTAGGACGGAGAGGGTAGTGGTCTGCCGTCCCCCGTGCAAAACTTAGGATCAGAACTCCACTGACTGCAGCTGCAAATGCACTGGCGACAGAGTTCTACATAGGGTCCTATGTTACTAGGGTGAAAGCTTGACAGGGGCTTAAGAATGAGGAATATTCTCAGTACAGAGCAGCATAATTTATAAATGATGACACTAATGTGTCTGCGTAAAAGCTTATTTATTCCAATGGTACTCACATTATAGCAGAAATGTATCCGTTATTATAATCACGCTTCTATTACATTATTATTCATAATTATTTTCCATCCATAAATTATTATTGTTTTCTTTGGGAGGCACCTTATTTGTGAGCAGCACATTATTTGGTGTAAATGAAATAAGAGCAGTTGGGAGAAGGGACGCTGTATATGCACATTCCTGCCTTGTTACATCCGTCACATGACGCCAAATGACTTCCTGTGCACAAAATGAAAGTAGATCACAACATTCCGTTGTCACCTGCTGCCATTATGTGGCCATGACGGCATGCACCTATCTCTTACTGCATCAGTCCAGCTGTGCCAGGGCTGGCGGCGTCATTGTCAACACCAGTTTCCATATCCCATTTTATACCAAAAACATAAGAATAACTAACAATGCCGAAGAGGACGTGGGATGGTGGGAAATGTTCTCCATGTCTTCTGGGACAATGCGCTAGTCAAGCTAGTATGGGAAGAGCTATTCGGATTTCTAGACACACTCTTTAATTCAAGTATTTTTCCCTCCCCGTTATTGGCCCTGCTTCATATATATCCCCCCCCCCCTGAAGTCCAGAGCTGCCATAGATACGTCTTAGGTCATATATCGACTTCTATGAAAGCTGCTATTGCACATTGGAAATCCCCCAACTTGCCTAAACTCGCTAAAATACTTTCTGAGGTCCAATATAGTCACGATATGGAGACTAGAGACATTCCATATTCCATGACTGCCTCTTCTCTCCTGGTTAAGTGGCTTCCCTGGACAATGTACGTGTCAGATCGCAACAATGCCCAGACCACACCTACTTCTATATGTAATGATTTAGACATGGTTAATTTGATCAAAACCCCCAAACCCTACTAGAGGTGTGCGTGATTGTATCATTAATGTTTTCATATTCAAATTTAAGTCAATTAAACATAAAAGTTTATAAATTTTCATCTTAACAGGTTGCTAAACCTTTTTCTATCCCCTGATACTACTGATAATTACTATTACTTGAGTAATAATTTGATATTACTAATAATTTGTTTCCCCTCCCCCCTTTTTCTTTTTTTTTTAATCCTCACCCTTATTGCATTTGGTATTTGCAATGTCTTGTATTACAGTTAAGGCTGTTCTTATTGTTGTTCCCTTCCCTTATCTCTTTTCTGTACCCTATATCTATTTGTCTTATTCAATAAAAAATGAATGTTGGAAAATAACCAACAATGATAAATTTCGGCCGAGGTGAGTGGTTAATGAGTAATTACATTTAGACAAACCGGTCACCTACATACACTGCATATTACACAGATATCAGCACATAAACTGAATGTGTTTATTCACGTTACAGCAGTAAAGGTCAGTTACAAGATTAGTAATAGCCACACTTGCCAAATCACCAAATTCCAAAGGACTCCCACATTCAAGATTCCAGAATCACAGGGTAGCAGAAAATCTCTGGCCCACAGTGGGATCTCCCAAACGGAAGGCAAAAAAAAAAAAAAATAATTACTTTGGCAAGAATAGCAATTGCCAAGGCATTTATGACACAAGGAAGAGATAGTTTTATTTCCTTCCTTTTGCAAAACCATGGCTTTGTATCAATAAGTTTTCCATTGCAAAGTCTTTCCACTACTGTGTACAAATAAAGATACATTATTCAAAATGGCAAGATGGATATATTATCTGAACATACCTCAGCAGGTTCCTAGCACCTAGACTCCATGATAAATAGAGATAACAGGCAATGGAAGCCTCTGGAATTCATTCCACTGAGCATCCATTTACAACACAATACATTGCTTGGTGCACTCCAGCCAGAGGAAGAATTGCTCCTTTAACTCAATGGCTGGAGACTTGGCAGCAATCTTTCACAAGCTATAATTAAAGATGGTAGGACATGGAAACTGTAATTACAGAAATTCCAGATGTCCGGCCTGGAGAAAATCACAGATAACTCACAATAAAGCTGGATCAGCAGGGCCCGCCACCATGCTCGGACTTCTGTTATTGTTACGGGCCGTGTATATGCTTGGCAACGTGACATTACTAGAGCGAAAAACTATAATTCCAGAGAATACACAAAAATGTAAATTTGAATTCAGACGACTGAAGCCAAACTTGCTTTAGAGCCCACACAGAGACAAAGCAAAAATATAATTTCATTATAGTAATTTTAGCCTCAACAGAATTCCTGGAACAGCATAATGGGTTTTATATATAATGATATTCTCTCAATCCAATTAAATAATTGGTCAATGCACAGTGAACTGAATAGGCCAGAGTATTCATGTGTGTAAAGGGTCCAGGATATACATAACCATAACCTTTGACCTATAATACATATAACACTGTCCCTCAAATTAACCATATGGGAGCAATAGAATAGCCATGAAAACAAAACAAACACAGAAAGGTAATGACTGACACGTTGTTTTGTTAAACAAGAATGTATTGCATCAATGTCTTATTCCCAACCGTTTCCTGTCAGTTATGGTACAAGACCCATCAGAAAGGCTGCATGGTTAGTAACATAACACAACAGCTCCCCTCATAAGAATCGTGTGACATCTCGTGTTTGGACACCTATTGCACTCAGTAGGTGATTTATAATCAGTCCTGATCTAATCGTGTCACACTTATTTTCAGAGAGGTCCATAACAGTGTGGCTTTTTCCTCATTGGGAGTGTAAGGCAGGAGTGGTAAACAAGTTATTTTTGTGACATTCATACACTCGAAAACATTGGGTTGACAGTGTATGAATGGCTAAAAGAAATACTAAGCTTAACCATCTCCTAACCACACCCTTACCATACCTTTACAGCAGTCTAACCCTAAGCATCCCCTTGCCATAGGCTAACCCTACCATCCCCTTCCTGCTGCCTAAACTTAACAGTCACCTTTCCGCTGCCTAACCTTAACAGTCTCCACACAGCATCCTAAACCTAACTCTACCTGAACACTAACAATAAAACCTAAACCAAATTAACAAAATTTTAGTTATTAATAATCCCCGTCCACGTTGCATCAAGTCCAGAACTGTTGAGCAGACATCCTTTTTAAGTGTGGAACTGTCGAGCAGGTGTCCCCATTAATTGTAGATTCGCCAAAAAGTCATCGCTGTTGAGACGATGTGAAGCGATCAGCGGTATGAAGCAGGAGTCTGTCGTATGGGTAAGCACTGATTACTAAACTGTATCCTGTAGGAAGGGGGGGGGGGGCTATACACCTGTGGGGAGGGGGGGGGGGGGGCTATACCAGATTCTGTGTGAGGCACCTAGCTGTGACATCATAGTCAAAGGGCACTCATGATACGCAATAAACCGAATCCACCGGCGATTAAGCGCAAAAATGCTCGCAATCCTCCCTGATCCTTACTTTTGCCAATGATATACTAACATTCAATAACCTACACATGCATCATAAAAGATATATTAAGTTCTAAAAAATATCTGTTTCAAGCTACAGCTTTTTCTGCTAAATACTACAGACTCCATTTTGAATAATCCCTGTTTCTAGAAAATAGGGACAGTTGACAAATATGTGGGGAAAAAGATCCACCATAGTGTTGAAAACATAGTATATTGATAACGGCAACCTTTAGAAACCTCATATCATATAGCTTGTGGTCCAATGTCTGATGTGGCCTTATTTTTTAGTAACATTCATAATTCACTGTCAGAAATAAGAACATGTATTTACAATAATTGAAAACAAATAACAAAGAAAGTAGCTTAGTGTATTTGGCCAGTTTTAAACCTTAATTGAGCAAAGTGAAATGCATGTCATACTATTTTCTCCAATGGGAAATGACACATAAAACTGTTGGAGACTAAGATTATAAAGTCTGTTCAATAGAGTGTGTTTGTCTTCTCAAAATGTCCCTACAGCCTTCAGAACAAGCATCTTGTTAAAGTTTTATGAAAGTCTAACTTTAGGAGACCTATTATTTGAGGGAGGAAAAGCAAATCACCATGTAACCCAGTTATAAAGAAAATTCCAATGGTCGTTTGGTTAAAATATCTCCTGTCATTAACAATAACTTGTTGATTCGGCCCTAAATCACAGGGAGGATAAAAAAATAAAACAAAAAAATGTTTCCGAAATAAGCAGAGATGGCCTGGAGCACAGAACATGTAAAGTCAATATCCTGCTTCCTATCTGCAAGTCATCAGAAACTCCCCAGCAACATGTGAAATCTTTGCTGACATTTAACTCTTCAGGTTTAAACAATTTGGAAAGTGAAAATGCAATAAAAAGACTAAAAATTCCCTTGTGTAAATATTTATTTAATATTTAAGGGGGTACTAAGAGCCCAGTGAAAACTCTCAGCTCTATATAAGCCAGAAACAAATAGAATAATAATAAATAGTCTCCTACTAGAAGAAATTCAACACTGCTGCAAAATGTCTTAAATCAAACAGTACCAAGAGGCACATTGTCAGCTGATCTTATGAATCAATGTACAAACCATGGCTGCCAACTTAATATCAGGGAGATTTGTGCCTCACAGCGCTGAGGCTGTAAGTTTGATTCCCGGACTAGGCCTCATCTGTGAGTCTGTATGTTCTCCCTGGGTCTGTGTGGGTTTCCTCCTATGTCAAAAATATACTAGTAGGTTAACTGGCTGCCGACTAAGTGTGTTAGGGACCTTGATGTAGCTTGAATGGGGCAGGGATCGATGTAAATGTCTAATTTTCTCTGTAAAGCACTGCGGACAATTTGTGGTGCTATATAAATAAGCACTAATGATAATAATACCAAAGGGGTGTGTCTTGTTAATAGCTCCACCCATGAGTGTGTCTAGCAGGGAGTCTGGGAAATCACCCACTCTTCAGGGAGTTTTTCTGATACGGAGAGATTTGGCAACTATGTACTAAACAGGGAACATGAACATGTTACCTATAGCAACCACATTCTAGAGAATGTCAGGCAGACTGTGAATGGTTGCTATGGACAACTTCTCTTTTATTCATTCTACATCCTATTCTTATTGTGACTTCACTCTATCATAAGTAATCCATGTGTGCGACCAGATTTTGTTGTGGATTCCAAGAGGGCCTCTGGCAATGAATTCCACCAGAAGTAATTGGAATTTAGGTAACTGGTTTCACTTTATAAAAATGAAGAAATTATAACATCCTGTGTAAGCACGTGTGTGGTTCCCCGTGTTTTGAACTTGCTGGACATTCGATTGCTTCTGCCTCGCAGAGGCAAAGCAATCGATCCCCGGAGTACCGAACACGGTGCTCCTATTCGTAAGTCTCCCCAACCCTTGCCCTAGCCCTCCCTTCCCCGCAGCCGGATCCTAACCCTAACTCAAACCCTCCCCTTCCATGGCCCTAACCTTCCTTTTCCCACAGCCTAACCCTAACCCTCCTCCTAACGCTGAAAGTCCCCAGGGAGGTTACTCACTTCTCCTGATCGGCATACCCATCCATTAAAAAATAAATAAGAAATCTAAAATGGCTGTTATTCGAAATAGAGACAGCCAAAAAAATAACTTTCAGCTGTCTCTACTTTGGAAAGACAGCCATCGTAGCGAGGACACCATGTAAACATAGCACATGTTACCAAAGGTATGCAAAAAAACATGCCCATGAAGTATTGCAATGTCTATGACACTGTGATCTGTGTTTTCAGTAATTGTTTTTAAGCTGGCCATACACTAGAGCGATTATTGGCCCGCTCCTACAATTATCGTGGATCGGGCCAAAAATCGCTCTAGTGAGTGGTACAGATTTTTGAAAAACTCAGAATATCGTCCCAGACAGGAGGTGGAGATGCCACACACTACTAAAATTTAATTGAAATTTTTTTTATTCAGTCAGCCAATAGGCTGGCTGCATGGGACTCCTGTCAAGATTGATAGGAGTCCCAACCAATCAGAGTGAGAATAGGCTAGCTGCATGATCTTATTCAGAGATTATTGTTCCCAGCCTCTGCGTGTGTGGCGCCGATATCAAGACCTTTCCCTAGGGGAAAATCGTCCCAAATATCGGCCACCACATGCTGGGAGCAATAATCGCTCGAATGTATGGCCAGCTTTAGGAAGCAATATTGACATTAGTATACATTAGTGTAGTTACATGGAAGTCAGGACACTCAATGCAAACAAGTGGATGAATCTTATCAGGAAATACTTGACTTCTTTTCTTTTCCTCATTGGGAATTGTAGATGGGGCCATTGTTTATGAAAATGATGTCTAGTTAATGTTGGTTAAAAGTGTTGGTGTGAAGCAGACATAGGCAGAATTGGCTCTCCAGATGTTGTGATACGAGTATAGCTGCGACCTGGCAAAGCATTGTCGAAACTGAGTTAAAACATTGTTATTAGACTCCAAAATAAAAATGAATCTTTGTAAAGGAATGTGAACAAAAGGACCAAGGAAAAGTGCAAGAAAATGTGAACGCGGATTTACGCAACTATTCGCATGCATTGAAGTGTGTGTGCGTACTTTCGCAGGCTTTTCTTACACACAATATTACTCCTTATTAAACATACTGACATACATATTTTTATATAGGACTTGTTTATGTTTTATGTCTATATGCGTTCCTATTTATTAAAACTGTGCTTTATATTTGCAGATGGCTCTATCAGCTAATTGTCGCCGATCAACGAATGAATATCTTAATTATATGATGTTTAGACTCGTAGTGTAGAAAATGATATTGTATTAGTGATGCTAATTTCCGCTAAAAGATTGCATAAAGCGATCTTAAGTTATAGGCATTAATAAGTTATGATGTGATATGTGTTTGTTTACAATTATGCTGATGAACCTCTAGAGTGGAGACAATGAAAAACCCCGAGACCAATGACGAGCCAGGGATGCAAGATGACCGTGAGAACTCTCCAATCAAGATGCGTTCAGTTACCCCCTTTGATCTTTACTGTTAAAAGAACTCTGCCTGAGCATTGGACCCCAGAAGGCTACTGTACTGAAGTCTCGCCAGTGACTGGTCTGCGCTGCTGTTATCGGGAGGCCACTTTTGGTTAAACTCAACTCTTTCCCGGCTGACATAAACACACTTTTTTGGGTTGGACCGCATCTTCGACTTGATTGGTATTTTCAGGTAAAACTGCGAATTACTGCGCAGCATGATGGAACTTGTAGTTTCACAACATCTAGACCGTGCTTACTCAATCTACGCACAGAAATGGTACATAGATAGCGTAATTAAGTGACTACGCATGTGTAGTAGCTCAATTCTTAAAATAACGTACGCAAGATGAAAACTACACAACTGTGAATCCGGACCTCAATGTCTAAAATGAATCCGTGCCGCTCACATCGCAAGACTGCAGATTCACTCCTGGCTCAATTTTCTGCAGTTTCAACCTCCCTGACCTGATTTCATTAAGCTCGGCTATTAGCAGAGTGGTTGCATAATTCCAGGAGGTGAAATCTACCCTTACTATCCAATTTTCTGTTATATTCTATTTTTGGCCATGTGATCCAATGAACCCATTGTTTCCCTCTTTGTCTAGATAATGAAGATCAAATCAAATAGTGCATATTAAATGATTTTCCATGGTTACAGACATCATGACATCCACAGACTATAAAATATATCCATGCTACCGTTAATGACTTTAGGATATTTTATGGCAATATTAATGTCACAGCATCCATGTCCAGTGTGTTACAGAACAGAATACAAAGAGAGAAGGGAAGTAACAATCATTCTTTCTAAAAATCTTGATACAAATCAATGTTAGTGACTATACGGATTCATTTAATCTAAACAGCATTTTATTTGACATGTAAAAGTGAAAACTACTTAAGATTGTAAAAATATGGTTGCCGATTCTCCTGGAATATCTCCTGCAGTGCCGTTCCCTGCAGTATTAGTAAGGATAGGCGGGGCTTGATGGCGCAATTTGCATAATCAAGTCCCGTTCCATCATCCCTAGAAACAGCATGACTGGAAGCTTTGGCAGGTAGTGGGCAGGGCTTAAGGATGCAATTTGCATAAAATGTCATCAATCCAAGCCCCCATGGCAGCATCTCTCTCTTTCCTCCCGGAGGGAAGAAATCGAAAGTCGGCAACCCTAAAATATACAGCAATTCTAAGCATAAGAAGAAACTATTTGTTTGGTCAGTGCTGCCAACTGGTTAAAACATGTAACTTCTAAGTAAGTAACTGGAGGTGTCCCTCTTAACAGCCAATAAGATTTAAGATATCACTTATCTTCAGCATTCAAGAAAAAATTTAATCTGATTGGTTGCCATAAGTAAGCTTTCAGTTTTTCTGTTGATAAAATAGAATATATATTCCCCTATAAGAGTGAATGAATGATGACTGAATTTGAGTCTAAATAAACGAGGAGCCTTGGGAGGCAATCACAGCAATGCATTTGGTTGGCATACTTACGTTATTTGTTGAGCCAAAGCTTTTATTGGATCACATATTGCAGCAATGAATCAATGTCACCCCTTCGTACAGGGAAGTTGTGGTAACCCATTGCATGGTTGGACCTTTGTCTCTTAGCTAGTGGGACAGTTGGTTGCTCTGGTGGTGCTCCAATTACGATGTAGTTTTGGCAATATGGACTTGTGAGTTCTCCTGACCACCAAACCTTTAGCCCAAATGAATCATTAAAGTTCAGTAAAGTTTTTACACTTTAAACGCCATACCATGGATAAGTATTTATTGGATCCAGGCTGTAACGGAACTAGTAACCCCCGAGGTGACTGCTGGCAGTTGAATACGATGTAGGTTAGAGACCTGCATTGTCCATATATTGTTTTAGCTAGAAGAGGAGAAAGAAAGATCTATATTTTTCTAGATTTCATGTTGCTTGTTTTAATATAGAGGATAACATCCCTGCTGTGCCATTTCCTTCCTGTCCCACAGGCTCAGCCAGTAAAATATCTAAGCTGATTATCTTTCATTCCACTCTTATCATCTCTATAAATACTTCCAGACCACACACCACCCCTACTTTCTGATAAAACAGGATCTGGATTATCACGCACCAACAGAGAGAAAGAGAGAGGGTAGATATAGACTCTGCAAAGCTGACACTGTAAAATGTCCCCAACACAGTGTTACTATACATATCTTCATGTACACAGGGAGAGCCGGAGACGGATGAATGATCCCTATGCTGTAATGCATTTAATCCATGGGTCAGCCAAGACCATTCTAACCTGCATCAACCCAGTAGACCAAGCCTGGCCAACCTGTGGCTCTCCAGGTGTTGACAATCTACAAGTCCATAGATACGGTTGAAAAATTGGGATGGATTGTGTGCAAACTAAAAGCGCACAACGTATGGGCGGACAGTAGAGATACATTGCGTCAGCTGGCATTCACTGACCTCTGGATCGACCCCAATATCTATAAATTATTTATAGATGTGTTTTGCTGTTTAGGATCATAAAATTCCCAAAAGAGAAGGAGTTATGCTGCCTAGATCAGAGCTTCTCAACCAGTGATAATTGTACCACTGGTGGTACTTGGACCATTGTCAGGTGGTACTCATTGCAACTGGTCAAGGTTGTAAGGAGGAATGGCTGGGACATAATGAATAAAATATCTTAATATATTGGGGGCTAAATAGCATGTGTATGCAATGCACCTTAAAATCACTGCAAAAATATGTAAACAAAAATAACAAAAACTCTGAAAATCCCCCCCAAAAAAGTTGACAACCCCTGGCCTAGGTTATTAGTGATTGGTTGCTGCTTCAATAAATGAAGAACTATTTTATTTTTTATCAACACTTAAAACCTGATATTATAATAACGTATAGAATTAATGGAAGAAAAATGGAGTAACCAAGCTTAAAAAGTATTGTGTCTAGTTGGTGTTTATAGTGCATTAAATTTGATGTATATAGTGGGAAATCTAAATTTAAACATGTTTAAATAAATTTAAATAAGAAAAATGTACCGTAAATTTCACATAATATTACACTTAGGACTGATGTCGTGTAATCCATCTAAAGATAATTTGTTTCATTGGAAAGAAGAGCAGTTCCACAAGACAAACGGATGTAGATTAATAGGGGCAATATTGCAATTTGTACCCTACAAAAGAATAGGTAAAATCAAGAGATTGGGCAGGAACAAAGTGATTGAGCACCAAAAATTCTCAATGTTTAGTTTTGAGTCCATGCAGAAAAAAATCAGGGTAAACCTTTAATCTGGGAGAAGGAAAGAAGAGTTATCAGTGTTCATCAATGGAATGGGCTCTGCACTGTGATGTTACAGAACACACGCACTATCTGGTGCTGGCAGGCAGTGTGGAACATTTAAAGAAAGGGATTGGACACATTCCTAAAAAAGCAGGATATACCGATCTACTGGCAGGAGCACAACAACATACAGTAGTATGAGGTTAGAAAACATGGTATGAATGTCAGAGACTGCAGGGTTTCCTTGTTTGAGATTTCTTCTAGGGTTTAAAAGCATTTTCCCTCAACCAACTATGTATTTTTTAGAATGAAAGGTTGATCTTGATGAACATACAACCAGACCAACTAGGTACCTATACAATTAATTATGGCCTAATTGCATAACCACCATAATGGGCTGGATCCAGACCGCCGTATGTTTTCTGTGTGCATGGAGGGCTGGCAGTTCCTCCTCTCTCTCCTGCGGAGTTAGCAGCACTTAGGCTGCCATAGCCCTACCTTAAGTGTCCTGCGTGGAGGAGCTGTCTGTACAACTACTAAGCTGCACGGAACACAGAACCCAGCCACTAATGTAAAACTTACATGTCTCCCCTGCTCACCTTATGAGTTTAGGTGGGCATAGGGGAGGGGCTGGCTTAGTGGACAGATCTCTAGGGTTTGCAACCAAGATCCGTATGCCCATTGTGTAATGTCTGGTGCGTTCATGCACGCTGCCAGGAAATCACCAAACTACCGCAAGCAACTGGAAGTTACCTAGGTTTCATTATAATATAAGTATATATCCCCCAAGCCAATCCTTAGAACCTCCTTATACACTTATGTATCTGCTATTGGAAATGAGTGACAATGGACAATACAAAAAAAAAAAGACACTATCCAATATATATGTATTTATTACTTTTCCTATACAATGTTTTAAAATACAGCAGTCAAACCACATGTAAAACATCAGGGTCAACGATGAACCGCAAGGCACAAAAATATAGCTAGTAACCCAATAGGCAAAATACTGGCTCATACTACTGTTGCCAATCAAAAAAAGTGTATTGTAGAAACAGCTATATTCCCATTATAATGTACGCATAAAGGACAAAGCAAGATATAAGAAAAGACGAACACAATACTGTTCAACATATTGGGCCTGATTCAGACTTAAGGAGCTTGAAAATAATACTCCTGGGCAAAACCATGTTGATTGCAGGGGGAGCCAAGTTAATTGTATTCTTTGCATGCAGGGATATATCTTTGAATTGCTTACTGCACACAGATACTGACCATCTTTACTATCACACTGTTATTTAGGCTTGGGATAGGAAACATCACCTCTCAACTCTAATATGACTCCCCCTGCAATCAACATGGTTTAGAGAACGGGAGTAACTTTCCTCTCTTATTTTCAAGCTCCTTCTTAAGTCTGAATCAGGCCCATTGTGACTGGTAAGGAAAAGAAACAAAGAGAAATAAATATACAAAGTATCACCGAAATTTGGGAGTATGTTGGTTATTAGAATGGTATAGAACCATAGAGCCATCGTATTGCTTGCTGGCTATTTTCAGACACTTTGATTCCCAAAACATTGTAGAACACAAAGTCATCCTCTACCCCCTCCCTGTGTTCTCCTGTTTCTCTATCAGCGGCCACACATATGTATTACCTTATAAACCAGTGCATCATGGAACATTGCCAGGAGTATTATTATTATTATTAACGTTTATTTATAAGGCGCCACACGGTATCCGCAGCGCCGTACATAAGCAATAGTAAAACAACAGTTGCATATACAATACAATAATTGATTAACAGAGTAATATAAAGGAATACAATACATGTATAAAGCAAAAATTACATACATAACAAAAATAAGGAGAGAGAAAGACAGTGTAGAGCAAAAGGTAGTAAGAGATGATGACAGCGTAAAGGGATGATGATGGGAAGGAGAACTCATAAAAGCTAACATGCTGAGTGAGAGGGTGAATAAACAGGAGACACAGTCGTGAAGATGGGGAGGACAAGTAAGCTTAGGTGGAGGAAGGGTAGGCTAGCCTGAAGAAGTGGGTTTTAAGGGAGCGTTTGAAGGATTGGAGAGTGCTGGATTGCCTGATAGGACGTGGTAGGTTGTTCCAGTGGAGAGGGGCGGCCC
>WWET01000576.1:466890-479005 GCA_011038615.1 Limnodynastes dumerilii | reverse complement strand
CAGAGCCATGATTCTCTTCCATCATCTTCAGCTTTTATCACTCAGTGTCTTCTAGCTGCCTACCTCCACCCACTTAAAATGAAAGCTCTCACGAGCAGGGCCCCCCAGCCATTTGTCCTTCACCTCCCTGGTCTCATCTCTGGCTCAGCTCATCAGAATCCAAGTAGTATTGGGTTTTCCTGTCTCTTTATCATTCTGTTGCATCCAGTCACCAGGTCAGTCATTTTGTTTATACTATGTGATCTATATGACACTGCAAACCCTTTGTGGCACCATATAAAACTAATAACAATTTAACTGACTGATTGGATTATATGTAAATATGTGAAACCCCATTTCTAGAAGCACTTGTTCTCACTGCTGCATATAAAACCTATTTATTGCCTTCTGCTTTATAAATCCAGGACCTGCGGTTAACCATTCATTTTACTACAGACAGTAGTCCCCCCCAGATGATGCTCACCTCAATATTTGTATACTGAAAACAAATCCTCCTACTGTGCTGGAATGGTGCTGCCGAAATCCATGAACAAAATAACTGTATCGGCTACAGACATATATGATATATTCAGAGTACATAGACACCTGGCCTTCTTGGCTGAACTTTATGGATCCTCATTGTTCCTAGCTTACTTAGCAGAATATACTCCCTCCTCTTGTCTCTCTTTCTCTTTTCTTCCCCTCTGTAATTATATAATACAGTTTTATTAGGTACGATTGTTTTATGCACTGAAATGACGGATGAAGCTTTGTCTTCACTTATTTTTATTGCGAGAGCCTCGCGTTTTTGTATGATTTATACTATGCCTTTTTGGCACTGATTGCCTTAGTACGGCGGTGTTCAAAAACAGACAGAAAAAAAAGAGCAAAGTAAAATTTATTGGATCTTAGACTAATTTGCTGGAAAAGGACTTTAAGTTCTGATAAAGCCTTGCTGCACGGAACACAATGAACCACAGGACCTTGGAACGGTTCGGATAATGGAATAAATGGTAGAACAACCTACGATGATATGAGACCAGTAAAGGTCAGAAGAGCGGCTGAACATTAGTGTGTTTACTTTGAGAGACGAGAAGATCTTTATTCAATGCTCCTTTATAAACCCTCCTTTATCTTCTCGATGCACAAGGGAGTTGGATCATACCATTATTTCTCTCCAAACCAGATGGGTGGCTACACAAGAATGTACACATAGCACTTCCTTTATAACACAACACTGACACGGCATGACCCGTAAAGACAGATTAAGGAACTCCCCAGCGGCAGCCTAAAGCAAACTGTGAAATATCTGCAGGATTTGGGGAGAGCTGAAAGGCTGGAAGCAATTTCAAGGTCCACTCATTAAACAAACACACATAGCTTATAACAGGGACCTCCCTAGAGTAACACCTTCGTCTAGATAATCCATCCTGTAGATACAGTAACACAATCATTATCCTCTTCATACAATTACACATGGAAAATCCAAATATAACTATATTCCCACATGCACACGAAATTCCATCTTCAGAACATCAACGACTGGTGCAATATATAGATTGTATTTCTTTGTGATCATTATCAGACAATCATAGCTGCACAAATTCAGCCAACAGAATTTTATTATAAGCTAATTTTTTTGTCAATAATGGCTGTTATTTGTTGGCTTTCCTATGCCCTAAATTATAAATCCACACATCATTTAGAGTCCATTGTATCTGGAGTCTTTTGTCATATATTGTGGACAGAAGAACCCACACAATCTCACACTATTGCAGCACTTTAATCCAAATGCCTATTTTTGTGACACATCAATGACTGACCTGTCTCACCGCTTTGCTGTATACATTGGTTTCCACATACATACGTGATGCACTTGGAGCCTTAATAAAGCAAAATATACTTTATCTCAAAAGGCAGAAAACTTTCATTGTGCATATTCCATAAACGAATACATTGGCCCTGACCCAGATTCCAGAGTACACCAGCTGGCGTGACATATCCCCTGCACATGCTCAGAACTAGGAGCACGCGGTCCCGACCTATTCAGTCCGTAGCGCAACTCCAGTGTTGGCGGCTTACATTCTTAGGGGCAAGCAGAGGGTGGGGGGGGGCGGGGTGGAAGGAACGTGGGCAATCTAAGGGAGTGCCAAGGCAAGTGCACCTGATCTAGAGCACAATGCAGGTGGAACAAAGGTCTGTTTACGTTGAAACACTTATACCTGCTGCAGGTCATGTCTAAGTCCGGGAGGTACACAAGAAATGACCTCATTTGGGCACTTCTATTATTTTTTTCTGGAAACACACTGCTCAAGTTAGTAAATTGCTGCAAGGATTTTTTTTATGCTTTCTATTTGTAACATTAAATAAAAAACATTTTTAATTGGCTTTGTGCGGTCAGATTACATCTAAACAGTCCGTAGTAATAATAACATTTTTGCACACTCTACTCCGCTAGTGGTGCGCAGCATATTTGGCCACATAGCTGTTTAGAGCATAGCTGTGTTGTGCATAAGCGCTACGCTATCGATTCCGTTGTGTTGGCTTGTGGATTGGACGTACATCCCTATACTGTGACTCACATATCTACGGCAATGCTCTTACATATACGCCGTCATCTGGATCAAGATCTGCATCATTGTAACACATTCAGGTCAATAGACGTTGCTTGAAGGCTGCTAAGACGTTATCTACGAAGAGGATCCTTACTAAATTTCAAGATACCTTTCTAAAAGCTGATATACTTGTATAGGTAACACTATAACTCACAAACAATAATAACACATTCCAGTGGAATCTAAACCGTCACAAAGCAAACAAAAGATATAAACCCCACCTTGTAGAAAAAGTCATTTATATAAGCATATTTAGGAGGCAGTGGCGTGTTACATGTTTAAAGCTGCACACACCCCTACAAAATGATTATCAAACAGTTCCAGGCCATGTGATCTGAAATCATACGAAAGTAGCCTATGATTATGTATTGCGCATTCGCAGTACAAAGAAACTCCGTATTGGAACGCACATTCCTGTTCCATATGGAGTTCATTCTCCACCCGGGAGTCGTCCCCATACACCATGTATACGAGGTATGCACGATGGCTGGGAATAGCTATTTAGTCGTACAGTAAGGGCTTGGCTGTTTTGAAGACGATACAGTCAACACCATGAAATTGTCCATAAAATTGCAGGCAGGATTTGGATTTAGAAAACATTTCGGCACAGGTAAAATACCAAAAGTTAAAATTTTGACAACCCAACATTTACGGTTCCAGGTACCTGCTGCTTTCTGCTGTATTTCCCCGGGTAATGGTTAAGGGGAGTGTTAGTAATTAGAATTAGGGTAACGATTATTGTAATGCCATAACATACATGTCCACATTGCAATATTCAATTAGACGGGTGTCACATTAACTGTGGTCCAGTTTCACAGTTACATAGTTTTACGTCTTAGTTACATTAGTCTTACGTACGTTGTTTTAAGAATTGAGCTACTACGTATGCGTAGTACTATCTACGTACCATTTCTGTAAGAAGAAAACGACGTAACTGTGAATCTGTCTGATAGAAAAATGCTGATCAGTGAACGCTGTCAGCATTTTAGTGCCGATATGTTAACTGACGGCATTCAGATAATCGGAATGGCAATCCACACCCTTTAACGAATGCAGCACTGAATAAGCCAGGGCAGAGGGGCGATGTGGGACAACAATTAATCTAACGACAGAGTTGAACAGAATTCTGCGGCAGCACAGAGCAGTGGTCAACCCACCTTTATATGA
Organism: Limnodynastes dumerilii; assembly: GCA_011038615.1. NCBI lineage: Eukaryota > Metazoa > Chordata > Amphibia > Anura > Limnodynastidae > Limnodynastes > Limnodynastes dumerilii. The sequence continues at coordinate 475,244 of WWET01000576.1, read as the reverse complement.
AACAAAAAACATCATAAATCCAACTTGTTCACCTTGCGTATATAACACCAACACTACAAAATATCACAAGCTATTTATTGCCTCTGCCAGGAAGGAGATCGATAAATAAGAGCACAGTGTCTGACATATGGCATTTTTATCAAAAGCCTGTAAGAAAACAACTTTCATCTCACAAGGGGAAGAGGATTTCTAAGGCCTTGTAATTCCTTAAACTTAGCACCAAAGTGTTGAAAGCAAAGGATAGAGATGAGCCACATTCCTATTCCACTTCTAAGCTGCAAAATGATGTTCTCCTCCAGACTGTTACTTCTAAAAAAGAAATTAAAAGGTCTGAAATAATTAAAATAGAGGCATTGGGAAACACACCCGTGTCATCTCTTCACATCAGTAAGCCAGTGGCATCAGGCCAAGAATTTCTGCTTTGCCCACCTGCCGTGAAATAGTAGACTTGTAATACTGTCCTCAGCCTGCTGCCTGTTTAATAGGATAGGCAGTGATCCGTGTAGAATGCTTGAGATAAAAATGGCCATATTCTGGATTGTATATTACCTTGGCATTGCACTACTGTAATCTTCCTGTATCATTGGTTTCTTTAGGCACCATTTCTTAAAGCATGTGGTTTGCTGGTACAATGGTCTTTTTTTTTTTCCCCGAAAGACCATCGTACGGCAGCTGAATGTAGACGGACAGTAATGGTGCCCAACTGGAAGGGAAGAAGCAGCAACATACATATGCTTTATCATTCTAAGTTCCCTAACACATACATACATACGGCAGCGGTGATATGACTCTTGGAGTCACAAAGAGCCAATTGCCGTTAGGTAAATGTTTTTAGCCAACCCTACCCATAACTCTTTCCTAACACTAACCCTCCGTTTTACGCAGCCTAACCCTAACCTTCCCCTTCTTTAGCCCTAACTCTGCAGCCTTACCCTAACCTTCCCCCTTAGTCCTAACACTAAACCAGCCGCAGCCTAACCCCAATCTTCTACCTGCCGTAGCCTGTAACTAGTGGCAACAGAAAAATTGGTTTCCATTCCCAAAAGCAATTTTTCTATTTCAAACTAAAGATACACTATTACTCTATTTTCTTCTTTTCTAAATGATTATAACATTTTAAGGTGCCTTTATTAGGTGGCATTGGTTCCCTTCCCATTCATCCTTTTCCCAGTCCTTCTCCCCCTCCACTTTTTTCTCTAGCCTTAACTATGACTTTTCTGTTTTTAGGGTTTGTGACCACATGGCACAAACCAACAAATAAAATCTAAAAAGGGCAATAGCTAGTCACATTATAAAACCATGAGAAATAGTCATGTCCTTTCCTGTTAACTTTCCCTTAATCTCCCCAATTTGATATGCCACAATGGATGTCACACATGTATTTGAATAACTACACTGAAAACAATTTTATTTTGCATGTGAAAACCCCAAACTGAAATCACAAAACAATTTGACGAATCCTGTTCTAATTCCCCACAAAATTAGATTCCAGTTTACAATCCCGGATAGGATATTTTAGAAGCACCATTAAGTAAGAAACAAATAGCAGAGGAACTTACCTGCAAATCGGAAGTTGAAAATTTTTACAAGCCGCACAAATCTATACAATTATTTTGTTGCCAATATTCATGTATATGCGGCTCTCTATGCCCCCAGTGAAAGCTACGAAGTAAATACCGTATTTTCCCACGTATAAGACGCTCCCTTGTATAAGACGCACCCCATTTTTAGAGCCTAAATAAAAAAAAAAAAACTATTTTAAATGTATTTTTTTATGTATTATTTTTAGCATTAATTAACTAAAATATGGGGGCATTTTATACAAGGGATCAGGGAATTTAAGACTGAACTTACCTTTTCTGTCCATCCGGCTGTCCCTCAGGCAGTTTTAGGCTCTCTCCACCGCAGCTCTGAGCCCGGCTGGCTCCCTGGCGGTGCGCGCTGTACACTGACGCTGTGTGACCTAAGGTCACGTAACGTTAGTGTAAAGCGCGCAACGCCAGGGAGTCAGAGCTGTGGGTGAGAGAGCCTGAAAATGCCGGAGGGACCACTGGAGGGACTGAAAAGGTAAGTTCAGTCTTACATCCCCTGTATAAGACGCACCTGGTTTTTAGACCTATTTTTGGTCTAAAAAAGGTCTTATACATGGGGAAATACGGTAATATGTATGGCGTATCTCCAAGAGGCTTGCACAATATCAACAAACAGTCACATTACTGTGATCTATAAAGACTCTGGTATCTTCAGTATGGGAATGGGATGTTGGTTATGCAAGACCTGGGTAGGTAGCAGATGTCTGTTCTGGCAAGGAGAGAGCTTGCAGGTCACAGATTATGATAAGGAGTAATAAATAAACTTTATTCAGCTATTTATTACTTTATAAGTCAGCAGCAAATTCCTTTGTCACTTACGGTGCCTCACGTATAATCAGTATTAAAGGAACACACTAGAACACTGTACTCAGGACAAGCTTCACACTTTGGGCCTCAATACATCACAGCACTTCGTTTACTTAGCGAGTGACACTTGTTTCAAACAATAAGTGTGCAAACACGGAGACATGACCGTACAGAATGAAAAATGAAACCGCTCTGTATACACAGACCGCAAATGGTTCCCCCTGACCTCTTGTCCCACATTATTAATTATGTTGCATTGTGCTAAGGCTACAGCAAGGAAATTATTATTGGAACAGCGAACACATGATAAAGCCCAACTCCCTAGTAGGTATTGTTGGTACAAGTAATAAAGTATTGAAATGAATGGAACTTTCGGCTGTCTCTATTTCTGAAGGCTGCCCCAACAGGGACTCCCATCGCTAGGCTTCTGGTCAGGAATCCTTCTGAAGGACACATTCCCAGTATGTTCTCTCTCTCTCTCTCTCTCTCTCTCGGAAGCATTTTACAGTTTACTTGAGATATAGGCTTCATTCATATTACACTATTCCTAAATCTAATCAGTGACACCTGAATTGTGACAGAAGGCAGTGGCAAACACAAGATCTTGAAAGTAGTGTCTTTGAAAGTAGATCTTGTGTAGTACATTTGGTCTGGACAAGGCATAAAGTACATGTGGTGATACATACAGCCGCCACCTGAACGGTCATTGTCCAAAACAGGATGAATATAGAAATTTGCTATTGGGAATGGGAACCTATTTCCCTCTTCCCATAGCGAGAGGCTGCGGGGAATACATTAGGGTTAGGCTGCAACGGATTAAAGGTTAGGGCTAGTCTGCGGAGCATGGAGCGTTAGGGTTTGGACTGAAGAAGGAAAAGTTTAAAGTTAGGCTGTGTGAAAGGAAGGTTTAGGAAAGGGTTAAGGGTAAGGTTAGGTAAGATTACCTTTTGGCAGAGGAGTCGCATCATCGCCACTTTCTAAAATGCAGACAGACAGCAATTGCCGGCAATCTGCATTCAACTGTAGTACAACGGTCTTTCGAAATAAAGATCATCACACCGGTGACTCACACTCCCCTTAAGACAGTCATTTGTCCTTCACCCAACATATCCGCACCCTCTCACTGTCCTGCTGCTTTCATCTCCGCAACATTTCTCGCATCAGACGCCACTAAAACGGTCATTCACTCTCGTTATCTCCTGTCTGGACTACTGCAACATTCTCCTCTCTGGCCTCCCCCCTGGTCCGTCTCGCACCTCTACAACTTATACTAAATGCTGCAGCCAGACTCATATTCCTCTCCCAACGCACTGCCTCCACCTCCCCTCTCTGTCACTCTCTACACTGGCTTCCTGCCTCTTTCAGAATTCTCTTCAAGCTCCTCACCACAACTTACAAGACTCTCTCCTCCTCCACCGCTCCCTACCTCTCCTCCCTTATCTCCATCCACACTCCCTCCCGTCCCCTCCGCTCTGCTGGTGACCACCGCCTCAACTCCAACCTGATAATTACCTCTCACTCCCACATTCAAGACATCTCCCGGGCCGCCCCTCTCCATTGGAACAACCTTCCACATCCTATCAGGCAATCCAGCACCCTCCAATCCTTCAAACGCTCCCTCAAAACCCACTTCTTCAGACTAGCCTACCCTTCCCCCACCTAAGCTTACCTGCTCTCCCCATCTTCATCACTGTCTCCTGTTTATTTGCCCTCTCTCACTTAGCATGTTAGCTCTTATGTGCAGGGTCCTCCTCCCTCCTGTCATCACCCCTCTACCTTGTCCTCATCACTTCCCACCTTTTTCTCTCTGTCTGTCTCTCTCCTTATTCATCTGCTTCTACACACATATCCAGCATCTTTTTTTCCTTACATATTGTTTTGCTTTTTTTGTACTGTATTTTAATTTTGCTTTGTACATGTATTGTATTCCTTATTCATGTTTTAAACCCTCTGCTAATTATTGTATTGAAATGTATATGTATCTATTGTCTTTGCTATTGCCTCTGTACAGCGTTGTGGATACCGTGTGGTGCCTTATAAATAAACGTTAATAATAATTTACCACAAGCCACTTTCTTAGGAATAACGGCCCAGCCCACATCCTGGTATTTTCCACTTATGACGGGAAACATTTTATCAATCTGCAAACACAAATATGGCTAATTAGCAGCCTGCTTTAATAACTCAGTAGCCATAAAGATGGAGTAAGAAGTTGTGTTTTTAGATCGATTTGACTGACGGTCAAAAATGAAATAAAAACAACCCAGGTGATCGTTTCCTGAACCATAAAACCATAACCATACCTGACACCAATCATTCCCCTAGGAGGGGAAAAAAACCTCTCTGCAGCTGTTTCTCATTACACACAGGAAAATACTTTTATTCTTTGCTCTCCGTAACATCTGTGCTTACTCTGGCCAAGTCCTAACACAGTAGCAGCCGATCTTTCAATGTCCAAGAAAGAAAGACACAAAGAAATCAGTTTTTTCCCCCCTGTCTGCTATTAGAAGTTCATTCCCATGTAGCAGCTGAGGCCGTAGTGGGGCAGCAGCTGTTTGCAACCTCTAAGACTCCTTTTTCCCAAAATTGCCGCAGCCCAAAGATCTCTGGTCGCTGACTTTAAAAACTTTGGGATGTCGACTGGCGTCAGGATAAATTGTCCAACAAGAATATCCTCACATCCCGGTCTGAAATAGCCCCCCAAGGGCTCCGTCCTGGCTCTCGCTGAAGATCTAAATATTTTTCTGCTCAAAAATAAACATTTCATTCTTGTGCGCTGAAAAGGTTTCTATTTTCAGATGAATATTCCGCAGATAAGTCATCGGATGGTTAATAAGACAGATAAGGACCAAAACAAAAAGACGAATCAAACAGGAAGTATAAATATTTACGGAGTTAAACGTTGTTTTGCTGTGGGTCTTAATTAAAATAAATCTGCTGAATGAAATAATGTCTTGTTGTAACCAGAGGCTTAGCTGCATCCACTAAAACCAGCTTAATCGCAAAGTTCTGTATCCAGTACTAATAACAGGGTACATGCATTCCCAAATGTACCCTGTGTGATCATGCTTAGGATACACAGGTATGGTGCTTACCGCATCAGATCGCACTACGAACAATTCTCCATTGTGCAAAGGAACACTTTCAGAAAGAGGCCATGAGGACAAAGTCTAACATAAAGTAAGGCCTGGGGTAAGCGCTTACGCACGATCCTCAATTACAATCGAGTGGTTTACGCACAGGGGCATGCATGGCAAAGTTAAGGTAGGGTTTTAGGGCTAGAGAAGCTACATATGTGGGTGATGAGTGAATAGGGTGCACTACCCCCACAAGCACAGAATTTAGGATCGCCCTTAACGAGCCTCTGCTATGCTATGGAGACTTGCAAGCGTTGTGTTACCTTAGATCTGGATCCAGTCCAACCACTGTACAACTGGGCCATTTCTCTCCACCCAAATTCATTTTTCAACATGGCAGAGGTTCCAGATCAATATCTGATTTTGTGACATATCGAGGGTCCTCATCACCTGTCCTGACGTTTCAAGACCCGGTCCCGTCATTAGACATTCCCATTAGTCCCTGCCCCTATTGAAGCTACACACAAAGGTCCCTAACACGTTCATACATACACACACTCAGACTTGGGTTCATTTAGTCCGCACCCAATAAACCCACCAGCATGTTTTTGGAGTGTTGGAGGAAGCCCATGCAGACACAGGGAGAACACACAAACTCCAAACAGATAGGGCCTAGTCTGGGAATCAAGCTTGTGATCTCAGCACTGCGAGACACAAGTGCTACTCACTGAGCCACCATGCTGTCCATACTTTACTTATCCCTGACATTGCAGTGATCAAGGAATATACAATTAGACAAGCCAATTTATAGTCGCTGACTGCGGTTACTGCCACCACAAACATCGGGCTGAAATCTAATGGATAGGATTTTTTTTGTTAACCTGTGTAAACGAAACAAGTGCAAAAGAAAACTTACTGCCTCCTCTAACTGGCGACCACATCTGTTCAGTTGGAGAAGCTCAGGTTATCAAACTACCGTTATTTGCGTTCAAGAACTGACAATCTAGACCAGGCCTGGCCATGTTGTTGCTTTTCATGTGTTGTGGAACTACAACTCCCAGCATGTTTTGTCATGTACCAACTATGTCCTGATAGTCAAAGCAAGCTGGGACTTGTAGGTCAAATCTTATGAACGAAAAACCACATCTTTAAATCAATAAAATAATCCTGTGACTTTTTTTTCTGTTTTTATCTTCCTTAATTGAACCCCAATAAACAATCAAAGCATTGACCTTTGAACTGCAAATACCACACTTCAAACAAACTTTCTTCAGGTTGTTTCCTCTGGAACAAACGAGCTACAGAATCCCTCTGTATGAACACTCTACAGATTCTAAGAAAAGAACACAGATTTATAGGAGTGAATAAATGTTGATGGATTTTGTAACTGGGGGCACTCAAAATACTGAGATTTTTTTTTTTTTTTACAAAAGTTCTCATATCATTGAAGAGCTATTTCTACAATGTCATTTACACTGCTCAGTGATATTGGTCTTGTTAAAAGTCTATTAAGTTTTACTTTGCAATAATAAGCATGCACCGTAGATGAGGAAATTGTGACTGTAGGTTATCAATTTAACAATGTAATAACAACTGGTTCTATACTTATTAACAGACTAGAAGCGATCCAAAAAGATACACACAATGGTTTGGAATCACAGTTATGTAAATTTCATCTTGCGTACGTTGTTTTAAGAAGTCGATTAAGACCACGCTTGCGCAATCTACGTCCACAAATGTACGTAGATAGCAAAAATAAGCTACTACACATGCGTAGTAGCTCAATTCTTAAAACAACGTACGTAAGATGAAAACTACGGAACTGTGCATCAGGACTAATAAGTATAGCAGAAAAAAATTCAGATCCGTGCTGGAAGTCGGTATTGTGCGAATGCGCACATGAAGATTGCGGCAATATTCCCGCGCACAGCATTTGGATAACGACCACTACCATTAAATCAGGATCTAGTCAAAAATTGTGAACACAATCCCATTGAATTGTTTAATGACGCTTCAATCCAACTACATCACAGGCAACATCACACAAATTTACTTTCATCAATTTAACACCCATGAAAACTTATTTTCTTATTATATTTATTAATAACACAGCATGAAATAAAAGAATCTTCATTTCATAGACAAACTAGTATAGTTTTTTTGCATGTCTGTCATAAACACACAAAGCAGTTCATGTACAGTTCAATAAAAATAAAGTTATATTACCCAGTCATTAAGGTCCTATTTACATAGCACACAAATATGCATTTACTGCCATCCATCCAATTTCAACATGCCTTGGCCAACCTGCCACACAATATAACTCCTTAATAATGACGTGATAATGCACACTGGTTAGAACATTTGGAGACACAGTGTTCAGTATGTTCTCAGATCCGGACAATGGATTGCAAAACTCTGAACGCAGAAACTTGCATATTCTTTTTAGACATTGGGGTAGATCCAGACTTAAATATGACAGTGAATTTACGCTTGCTGCACACGGCAGATGTTACGCATCGTAACGCTTATCGTACGTAGTTTGTTTGTAACTACGCACAAAGGGGCGTGTCATCCCTATGCAAGCAGTAAATTCGCATTTTAGGCGAAGGGAGGTATTTAAAATTGTACAGTACGGGCAGTTACGTACGAAAAGGCAATAAGTGCGACCGCAGATACGCAAGGAAAAGTGTAGTGTTTGTAACTCGTAAATCAGCTAAATTACGCGCGTTCGAGGGGAGTGCATTATACTTACTAGTGCTAGAAATTTTCCTTGAATTTATAGTCTTCTAACCAAAACAGCATATACATATAATAAAACCAGAATAAAACCAGAATAAAACCAAATAACAAAAATATACATATAATAAACCTGCCA
>WWET01000576.1:445911-458776 GCA_011038615.1 Limnodynastes dumerilii | reverse complement strand
TACGTTGCGTTGCAAGAAGTAACGTAGATTACGTTCCAAAATTACTGCACATGCGCAGTAGCACTTTTCGCAGAACTCCAGCCTCAATTGCATTGCGGCCGGAGCTCTGAATCCGGCCTTACTGTAATATACGTTGCGTTGCAAGAAGTAACGTAGATTACGTTCCAAAATTACTGCACATGCGCAGTAGCACTTTTCGCAGAACTCCAGCCTCAATTGCATTGCGGCCGGAGCTCTGAATCCGGCCCACCATTACTGTAATATAGTGCATCCTAGACTAAACGTATGAAAACCAATTCCTAAGCCTTATTTCATTCTGTATTACTTTATAAGGGAATAGACATTCATTGACCAATTGTTGTAATGTTGTAAATCATAAGGGAGATAAATGCTTGTGTAATCACATGAAGTTTAAGCTGGGTTCACATCATCCAATTATCAGGCCAATGATTTAAGAGCCTTTGGTCCGATACCGCAAGAGGGTGTATGTTCCCTTGATCATGATTTGTTATGATAAAACATCTGATAATTTAGTTTTATGAACTCCCCAAAAGTCACAATCATCGATGGTACAATATCAGACAAATCTGTGTAGTGTGTACGCAGGTGCGACCGTCTGCTTTCTGTCAGTCTCCTGTGCAGCATAGGCAGATATCTGTACAGTGTATGGAGTCACGATGGTTTCAGCAGATACATAGGACAGAAGATGAGCTCCGATCTGCTGGTAAATTGGTAGAGTGTGTACACACGTAACAGCGTGCTCACCAGAACGTACAGTCGTCCGTGACATTGCAAGATCCATTGTATCTCGTGTGTGATTGTATAGGTGTGTACACTGCTTTACTTAAGACCATATGAGAACAGATCGCTAGACAATATCACTTAAGGCATAACAAAAAATAAAAACAATACTTAAACCACAACAGTTGACTTCAACCTCTTATAAACTTCCAAATCTGTTAACTTTCTATATCTTTTTCTGTTTTTGTTGTTTAGCGTTTTGGGGGATTTTTATATTATTTACACCAACTTCTGTTATCCTCACCACAAAGCAAAAATGCTGAAACGATGTGATGAGGAATAAACATGTTTGTTCATGTTATATCGCTACAAAAGTAAACTCTGTTTAAAAAGCACTAAACGACAGACAGATGACTACACCAGATAATTGATCACGTTCATATTTCATTCTCATTGTTTGTGAAGTTGGGCCCCAGGGCCCTTTACACCTTTCACATGTTAAGTCAAATCAATTTCTAAGCTTAACGTCTCACATGAAACATTTACTGATTGTGAGCCAGGTGGCCGTTTCAGAAAGCAGTTAAATTATTCAGGTACTTATATCGAAGTGCTTATTCCTTTGTTATTTACCAGAGAACATACCTTGCTGGTCCCAAAACCAGGTGTTGTGAAACGATGGTACCCAGCATGCCTTGGGGCAGATGCAATTAACTGCATTGAAGGGAATAAGCCAGAAATGCATATATCTATTATGGTAGTCAAACATTGAAAATTTAAACACGCAACTGTATGGGGTGCGAGTATCAGGTATCACGGGAGATCACAGGTTGGCTAGACCTGGTGGTATACATTGTACTTCTGTAGGACATGAGCACGGTTATCTACAAAAACTTATATATGTATTAGTCATGTCCATGGACCCGATTCATAGATTGAAAATGAGAGGGAAGTTACACCTGGGTAAAACCAAGTTGATTGCAGGGGGATTCAAGGTGATTGTATTCTTTGCATGCAGGGATATATCTATAAATGCTTACTGCACACAGATACTGACCAGCTTTACTATTACACTGTTATTTAGACTTGAGCTGGGAAATATCACCTCTCAACGCAAGCACGGTTTGCAACAGATGAAATATGACTCCCCTGCAATCAACATGGTTTAGCCCAGGTGTAACTTTAAGTTCTTATTTTAAGAAGATTCTTAAGTGTGAATCAGGTCCTTAATTTCAAGCTCTTTCTTATGTTTGAATCAGGCCCCATATGAGGAATATTAATACAGGGTCTTTTTTAGGGCCTATCTGTAAAGGCAGCTAAATAAACTGAAAACAAAACACATCAAACCATGATACTGTTTGTTTCATGTACATTCATTTGATTGTTTTTTGGACCCATATAAATAGTTTAGAATGCATAGATAGATTAAACCTAGATCTCCATTCCGTATCACTGATCAGCTGTCTAGACTGTTGATTAGTGTGCTAATATTACAAACATATATATCTATATCTACATACCAGTGATTCCTAATAATGCAGTACCCAGGCAACACAGGCATGCCTGTGAATTGTACAACTGGTCTTATAAAAGACCATATCTACTCAAACTAATAGGAGAAAGTGATCGTTCTGTGCCCACAAGCAACAACTGGCAAGCTGCGTGCCCCTTAACAATATTGATGGGCAATTCTGTACTATACATTCCCTAATGACTGAACAAACAGATGCGGATACTCAAATGTTCTTTAATCTCATACCAAGCACATGTAAGGGCATGTTACCTGCTCTAACAAAGCCAATGATGAGGAATAACTGTTCAACCTCTATTAAGATTCTTTGTCACATTCAAAGGAACACACATCTGCACCAGATGTAGGGGGAAAAAAATTATTTTCATATTTATAAAATATCACAATCTTCTTAGTAGTAGCTGCCTGGACCACGTCACTATAATTTATTGTGGCACTTTATTTTAATTAGTAGTAAAGCCCAAAGTATATAATCATAAATGTACATATTTTGCTATTGGGAAATGTAAAAATGTTTTTCCTATAGAAAGTCCCATGTTAATTACGCCTTTTCCAAGTTGGGAACAGTGGGGGGTCATTAGCCTTCATCTTGTATCTTGAAATATACAGGAACTAAACTAGGAAATACTAAATTGGTGTCAATTGGATAATGTCCAGGTTGTAGGGAATGGTATATACTGTTGGTAGACATTGTATGCAAGATCCCAAACTTTGTGGTGCCTGTAGGTGCAGGTTTTGCCCCCCCCCCCCCCNTGTCATTTCTCACCCCCCCCCCCCCCCCAAATGTGTGTTAAAAATAGTTTTCAAAAAAACAAAAAAAAAATAATACATTTTGTATTGCAAAAAAGGCATTAAATCTGACTTCTGTATCACTCGCACACTGCTAGTGTGTATCAGTCCTTGTTAGGGCTGTGAGAGCTAATAAAACATCTATCGGCTTTCAAGAATGGCACTGGCTGTATCCTGTGACCTACAGACTGGCTAAAATGTTATCGGTCCCTGGCCAATCTAAGTGAACCCAGCGTCCTGTGACATCTGCCTGCTATCAGTCCCAAAGCATAGCAAGCGAGTCAGGGGGGCATCGGCCAAACATTATTAACCTCTGGATCAGCCCCCAGTCCTTACACTTATCCATTGTAGTATCTATGCTATCTCTGAGTAGAAAAACATGTTAAAAAGTTAATATAAAGGAGTTAAAATTCTACTTTTATTTGTGGAGATTTGGCTACATAGGTATACAAACAAAAACAAATAATAAACATAACACACAAGGCTACCCAACCCTAAAGCAGAGATTCAACTTAAATGCTACTGTTATGAGATATAAAGGTCTATACAGTATGGATTTGCATAACTAGATTTGTCAATGTAATCACTTAGAATTACACTGTATGTCATGTCTAACCCTGTTTCTATATAAACTAACAAAGAAAAGATACATTGTATTGCTAGGAGCTGGTTCATGAACTCATGAATATTTGATTTGTGATAAAAGAAATATTTAACACCAAAATGGCTGGAGGGATTTGCAACAGTATTTATTGTTTTTTTTGGTTTGTTGAACACACACTGGAACAGACATGTTACTACAAAGTCACACTGTACATCACAGAGGTTTATACCGTCATAGCGAGAGTCTGCGGTGACTCAAGAGTCAGCAGACAGACCACCGGCTTCCAAAAGACGCCATCATCACAAAACCACTTTGGTCATTAATGGCTTATGGGGATTTACTTAATCATCAAAATACACCTTCATTTATACATCAGATGACCATATTTGTGTATGGATAATGTTACATTCAAGGAGCCCGATCAAGATTTAAAAGAAAATTCCGTACGTTAGCCCGCACGATGGAGGCCGACGTACGGAATATGTGATCCAAATTACTGCATGCTGCAGAACAGGACACTCCCCCTGCATTCCTATGTGTGGATGGTAGATCTGTGACCTGGACCCCTACCTTAAGCATTCAGCACGCAACTCTGGAACGCCTAATAACACCCATAATAATGCCCAATAACACCCATGGTGGGTGGGCTGGCCCCCCTTACGGAAATTGAATTCCGCACAACACAGCTGCGTTCTATTATGGAAGTATAGGTATTGCGCATGCACAGTACTTACATGCATTGCATACACAAGTAGGCAGATTTTATTAATTCAGCATAAGAATCAAGCTCATTATTTTATTTGGGTGTGGGTCTCTGCTACAAAAGACCCTTTTATGAAGAGGCAAAGCAACTGATACAGTGAAAATAGAAGACATTGCGCCGAATGGCAAGTATAAGTTTAACCCCAGTCCCTAACTCAACCCTCCCTTCCTGACAGCCTGACCCGAAGAATTCCCTTTTCTTACCCTAACCTTAACCCTTCCTTCCCCCGCCACATAAGCCTTAAACTCCCCAGAGAGTGTTACTCACCTCTCAGTCGCTGTGTCGGCGTTTCCGAAAAAAAGAATGGGTAAGTGTGCCGATCGGCATATCTACCCATTCTAAAAAAAAAATAAAAAAATTTCAAATGCCTCCCTTTTCGAAATGATTCTGAAACATATAGGCTGTCATATTATATTTGACACATTCTGAAAACCTATTAAATAGCTTTCTAAAGAATGTTTAACTATCAAAACCTTTTGTTGGTGGCCTTTAACAATGGTCCTGCTAATTACATGGAAGCCTCTATTTTTTGCAGTAAACAGACACGAATTATACATGAAGTGTAGCGCAAGTTACATTGAATGGCCCACACTATACACCAGATTCAGCAGTTATAAAGCAACATATCTGTTTAAGGCCTTATTATTACATTTAATGAATTCATCTTGTAATAACTTAGAAGTGGCACCTTCATAGAAAAGTGTCATAATTACCTAAATGTTACATAAATGCAACAACAACAAAAATAAAAATAGGATGAAAATAAAATGATAAAAACATTACATATTTAGCATAATTAGAAATGTAATTCCCAACAGAACAATATACACATTTGTGGGACTGCTTTGTGATGAGATGCAAAAGGTCACTTTCACTGGCTGTAAAAAACAGCAGCCATGATAAAGGAGAACATGGCACTAGGTCGGTCTCCTCTAGTCTATGGCTGTACATTCCATTTCCCAGTCTTCACACAAAATTCAAATGCATTGTGAGAACAAGGAACAGTTATGCAGAAGGTTATATCTAGAGTTCAAAATACTTAGCTATTGGCATCATTGTACAATCTGACAAAGCCTACAAGCAGGGCTGAAAAGTCCCCAGTGCAGTCATTTAAAGAGAAATCTTGCCCAAGAAAATAAAATGCTTCTAAAACTATGTATTTCTACTGGCAGGATCAGATGTATACCAGAGCTACAACAATATATTTATCAGAAAAGTGACAGTTTAGGTGGCATAAAATAGTTGAAATGCTCCAGACCAGACCTAACAGAGGCCAAATTGTTGTAAAAGACCATTAATAAAAACAGTGGAGGCAGCCATTTTGAATATTCAGTACATGTGCTCACAGCTCACATAAAATGGCCTTAACAGAGAAATGATCATAATGGGCCGTATTCAGAGAACTGTTTACACGGGGAGTTCCGTGCGTATTTTGATGGTGGGTGTTTCCTTGCTCCGGCCATGTGTATAATTGCGTACATGAAAAAAAACAGATCTCTGAATACAGTCCAATGTCACTATAACTCAGGGTTTGACAAAATTCCGGTGCCAGGTAGCCATGGTGATCAGACATTTGGACCTGGCACTAGCAACGATGTGAATTATCCAGAGGGTGGACTGTACACCCCCCCCCCCCGCGTGGAAAGGAAATCGTACTGTACCAGACCATCAAACATGGCCCATTCCATTAGGTACAAAAAACTATTCTCACAAGCTTCTGTCAGTTACTATGGAAACCACCTTTGTTAAAGAGAAGAATGTTTTTAAACATTAGGTAATGAATTGAACCCAGGTGAGTGACAGTTGGACATTCAGGAGCAGAACATTATGTATTGGAAGGGGTCATGTTCAAGGGTCTGATATTTATGTATACATACACTGCCTGTCCCTGTATAGAAAAAAGGGGGTAAATTCCATCCCCAGAAACTGTGAGATATATGGACACATGGAACTTTCCAGGCCTGCACCTCTATATGTAGGGACACAGACAAGTAAGCACAGGACTGTATAGGAAGCATGGCTTAGCATTGTGTGTGCTCTGTAAATGACCCCGAAGGCCTTGCTGAGGCAAGACTCTGCACACCAGTCAGACAATGCTGTCAGAGGATAAGCAGCAGGTTGACCTAATCTCAATGGTTTCTGTAAACACACACTGCAGGTAATGACACCTTAGAACACCCAACAGTCAGAACTTCCTAAGGCTGTCAGAATGTCAACCTTAGAAGTGTGGACACAGCGATAAGTCTCTGCCACTCCCACATCTGGACAGACTCCCACAGAAGAGTTTAGTCAGAATAAAACGATCGTTGTATGACTCAACAGCATGAGCGACACCAGACAGTCACATCTGCAACGGTCTGAAGCATGAATCAGAGACTGACAGAGAATGTGGACAGAGCTAAATATTTCTATTACAGTCAGAGGTGGAAGGTGAGAGGCTTGGGCCCCATAGTAAGGAGGAGGAGCCCATGTCTAGATGGGTGGGACTAGGCAAACCCAGGCGGGATTTGGGAGCTGTGACTACTGCCTGATAGAAGCTGTCAGAGGCTTAAAACAGCGCTATACATACAGACACTTTAACATGGAGAGCCAAGCGCTGTTTTAAGCTGTCAGCCTCTGACCGCTTGCTTACAGTAGAGGGGGAGCGGCTGCCATGGGCTACCCTCTCCTCCGGACCCTATTGCAGCCACATTGGATTGAAATGCTTTTGGATTCTTTGAATACACTCTATAGGACACACTAACTACCGCTGCTACGGGACCCAGGTAAAAAAAGTTGCTATGAAGCCTGATCCGGTCAACATCCACCCCTAGCCTCAGAGCATGGAGCAGTCTGCATTGAGAGGGCACACCTATACTGTACATGTGGTTTGCCAACCCGAAGATCTAAATTCTGAGAGTTAACATGGCGGCACTAAAATGGCGGCAGCTTTCAGTGATCGGCATGTTCAGGTGTTGCGGCATCAGACAGAGTCGTTACCGCAACACCTAATATAATATTGTAATGTCAACATGTTGGTGTGGCATTACATAAAACCTGACCCCTTACACTAACCCTAACCAGCTAAGCAGAGCCGAAACTAGACATTTTTAGCGCTTGAGGCAAAAATGAAAAATGGTGCCCCCTGACCCTGATTTCCAAGCCAATTTAACCATAAATATTAACTGACTGGTGCCCCCTTAAGCTTTGTGCCCTGTGCGGCCGCCCCTATCGCACACTCCTTGTTACGGCCCTGCGGCTAAGCACAGCAGAGTGATAAATGTCACAGTAGGGACCCCGTGGAGCGTAAATTTTGGGTTGTCGAAAGTTGAACGTTCATTTTGTGCCAAAATCATTTTTTTCTAAACTTGGATCCTGTCTAAAATGATACAGTGGATATTATGCCATTGGCTGTATCACTGTCGAATAGCATTCGCCAAAAGGATAAGTACGTACCCTGTACATAGTACCAAGAACGAATGCGTCCTACTTATAATCACAACCCAACCCCACATTTGTAAGGTGATAGCAGACTCCTCTCATTTCTAGATAGGTTGTAATGTCTTCCAATTGAGCAGCATGGAAGCGCATGGATGAGTACAACGGAAAAATGGCCGCAATCCTATCACAATTCACGGAAATGGTGTGAATATCAGCGCCCTGGATCCAGTCCACAGATAACATTTTTCCAGTCTATGATAAATTATTATGACATCTATTTTTCTCTCACTTTCTCTCTTTCTTTCACTCAAATTTCATAAAAGTAATTTTAATTTAATTATATATATATTTATTTGACTAGCTTGCAATACAACATGCGCCCTAATTATATGTACCGCTAATGGCATAACATCTCTCACATTTTCACAAAACCGTAAAAGTTTCATAATTTACAAGCATTTAATTGGAAACAAAAAATAAGGCTAAAAAGGAAAATAATTTTTATCAGCAAAACCATTAAAAATAAATAATTCATAATACAAAAAAAACTACAGAAAAAAAAAAGTCTTAAAAATTATCGCAAATAGAAAGTTCTACTAATCGTATGGAAAATTCCATATATCTGTGAATTAGTATATCTATTTTATAAGCTATTTAGTGATTTGCATAGTGGTTGGCACTAAAATGGACACCAAATGAGTTATGTGTTTAAATGCATATATGCAAAAATGCTGAAAAAGTAATAGACATTTACATTGAAGTAATTACATTTATTCTTTTTCTTTACAGGGTAATGATGAAGCAACAGTAGTTTCCAGCAGTTACTTGACCAACAGGTAATCTGACACCTATGCATATCAGTCCATCCATTGCTCTGTTCAGCCAGCTATTAACCGGCTTCCATTTAATGTCAGAACTGAGAGCCTTGTTTTAAGTACTTAAATGCTGCACTTAAATCTTCAAAAAAAAAAATATTAACTGCCCACCAGGCATCACCACCAGGGCGGAATGTCAGGAATCCGGGCTTTTTCACAGCTAGGACACTGAAATGTCACAGTATCAATGCAAATACTTAACCTGGAGGCAAATTTACTGACATCTTGCAACAATTAAACTAGGACTACTGTGATTAACCCCCTTCTAGCAGGGGGTCAAAAGCACAAAAGATGCATGATACTAGCCAAAGTAAAATAAAAAGAGGTAAATGGCACAATGGAGCAGACACTAAATATAACGATGTATTATTAACCAAGGTTACCCCCACCCACATAGAAGACATACCTTCAAAGCCCCCATGCAGAAAGACTTCACTGCACCTGCCCAGGACACAGGTTACATGCCCAGCACCCTTACCTCTTACCTGAGTGTGGAGTCTAAGCAGCAGGACACGAGTGGGTTGTAGCAGGGACCGACTCACACAGTGGAAGAGATGCAGATGGAGTTACGCCAGGACATGTCCTCATTAGTTTAGCGCAACTCTGATGTTAGGATTCCAGTAAGTTTTAGGGGGTGACACTAGCTCTGCGTCCAGCTGGTGCACCCCTAGAACTCAGTAACTTTCCTAAAGTCCTCTGGAACTACCCCGAATCTCTAACCCAGACTTTACCTACAGCAGCCAACTACACCCTCTCTCTGACACCCCTTATTAACTCACAGCCCCACTCCAAATTCCCAGCACAGCTTCTCCTACACAGCGCTCTCACTGTCACCCTTCCTTCCTCCCTCCCTGCATCCTCCTCTCTCTCTCCGCCAGCACAGTACAAATATCCCCGGGATCTCTCACACTCCCTCCGCCTGCTCTGTCCCAGCGGGCGGCTCTATGGGAACTCTCAGCGCCGCCTCCTGCAGTACCTGCCAGCGGCCGCTAGGCGACTGTGACTATTTCAGTTAGAGGAACAGCAGAAGCACCAAGGGCCCGGTGAGGAAAATGAACTCCATAGAAAAGTCTTGTTCAGTCAGTGAAATGATTAACAATAACAATAGATGTTTTTATTGTTCAGACATTTTGTAAAGGACTTTGTAATTAGATGTATTAAAAAGAGCACAGGATTGTATGTTTGTATTGTATGTTTATTTGACCCCTTAATGATTAGGGAAAATGTATGTGTGGTTATATATGTTGATTATTGTTATTATTATTATTATTTTCATTTAAAGTTCTTTGTTTTTGTTTTGTTTTTTTAATTTGTTATTTAAAGGAAGATTTAGAGCACAGAACCATTTTGCAAAGTAAGGGTTGCTAATTAAGGGCTTTATTTATAAAGGTGGAGTTATGAAGTTGTAACTCCAAAAATGAACTTTTTCTTATTTACTAACGCTGCACCGCCATGGAAATCAACAGTTTCCATGGCGATGCATTCAAACTTGTTATGTGCTCTCCGGCCTGTTATTGTTAATATGGGCCGGCGCTTCCTCCTATTTACTTAAACTCCGCTCTGAGAGTTAAAATAACGCCAGATCAGACTGGTGTTCAAACGTCTATTCCAGCAATCTCCCCATATAATCCCCTTTTTCTCCCCCTAATAGCTGTTATTAGGGGGAGGAAAACAGGGATATATATGGGGAGACCGCCGGAATATATGTAAATAGAAGATTTGTTTAAAAAAAAAAATATATTTTTTTTTATTAAACAATGAAAAAGAAGCACAAATAAAAAAATGAATAGAATAGGTTAAAGACTTAGCTGACCGAATACACGTATGCCCGCAGCTGCCGATCCCGACATGAACAACCTGCACATGCGCAGTGCTTCTCATGCCGGGGCTTCACTTTTTCAAAGTCCCAGCAGAGCCACTGCGCATGTGCAGGCCTTCCGGTCACACGAAGAAAGCCCGCAATGACTGCAGAAAGCTCGAATGTCATCGTGGGACAGCCAGCGGAGGGTAAGTATTAGTAAATAGCATGAACGTAGCTCCCAGGTTTGCAGAGAGCTAATTCGAACTTGGCTGAGTTACGTTCATACGTAGTAAGTAAATAGAGCCCTAAGTTCTAAATCATTGCATGCAGGGAAAATGCTTTACATTTGCAAATAGATCTCAAATACTGCATAACTTTATGTTTAATCTACAAAATAGAATTCAGCTAAGAAACTTCACCTATCAATTCTGTGCAGCTCTGAATCAGCCTCTTCATGTTTTAAGTGCCTCATCCAGTAGTCCTCAGACTATTCATGAATGTCAGCTGCTTTGCACCAGAATATGAACATAGCTGTGTCTGAAGATGATTTGACACTGAACCAAGACTTACGTCAATCCCCTTATTTCCATCATCATTTTTCAGATCATTCATGCACAGTGACCTGATTGTAACGCAATCCACCTGACAATCCACGTTCTGCCTTTCTGCGTATTGTTCCAGACTTCTGATCCTCAGCCACTTTAAGCAAGCAAGAGTCAAATAGTTTAGGGTAGGGTGTATTTGTTGGAAGTCTGTCTGTGCGTAAGGAGCGGTCAGTGGTGTGAGCGTACGGATGCGAGGATCCGATAATGGATCCCTGTGCATCCTGCATTCCAACAGCCTAACACACCAAAACCGGATCATTGGATATGGCCCCTGGTGAGGAGCAACTGGTCTCAGGAATTGTAAGGGCTTTAGTGATTGAGAGGTGGTCATTACTAAATCGCCATAGGATGTAATGTGACTGTGACTGGGGCCTTATCTAACATAACAGGTACTATAATGATTTTAGTTTATTCTTGATGAGTCAGTTCTAGAATAAAGTAAATGCACAATTTGACATTGTGCCTTAAAGATAATAATGTGACTGCTCTCCAAACGTTACTTAAATATTATTTTACTGACATATTATGGAATCCATTGGATTGTTTAGTTGTCATCTCTAGAAGTTTAGACAGATCCCTGAAAGGCTAAAGACCCCAAAATAATAAAAGGAGCCTCTTCTTACCAGGGGAAAAAGTAGACAGACTCAGGCTCTATAACATAGGGGGTGGGGCATTAGTTTAGATGTCCCCTCCCCCCAAGCTGTCAGCTGCTAGCGGTGTCTTTATCAACAGCTCTCTGAGACTGTGTGCTGAGCGTTGTCTAAGCTGGCAGCCGCTGAAAGCTAAGAGCTGACGCTCCTAGCTGATCCAGCGTGGGTGCAGGGATGTTGGTTCAATTGTTAAGGCAAGGTAAAGGTAGTAACCATTGTTCCAATTCCATTCCTATGTCCCAGCCTCCTCGATCTGCTTCTGGTCCATACTTCTCACCTGCTACCCTGCGAGCTGATGATAGGTTGCAGTTATTACGTATATATGATGTAGTCTCGACATGGATAAGTTATTAGCTCTATGATATCCTTACCCAAAGCTGTCAGCTAGCATGGAGACTGCATTACATAACTAACACCTGGAGGACTTAGAGGTTGGAAAAATAACCTCATCATCGTAGGCATTCCTGTGTCAGCTGAACCTGCCAACTTAACAGAGACAATAACAAAGCCATTCCTGTAACAGTCATCTTTTGATGTATTAGGACTCAAAAAGAACCGAACCCTCTTGCAGGGCCAGCTTAATTATGGGGCTAATGGGACTAAAGTTCCAGGCCTCCATCTGAAAATAGGCCCCCACAAACAGCAGATGTCCAGGGCTCCCACTGCAATGCATAAGGATGAATGACAGGGATTGAGATTCTCTCCCAAAGCATACTATATAGTGTGGGCATTTAATAATTTACACCTCCAGGCCCACATAGCCCTTAATCCAACCCTGCCCTCCTGGGATGTTCCCTTATTGGCTGTGAACCTCTTAAGACAGACTGTGACTCCAAACTGACTGTAGGGTCAAGTCTCATAAATAACTTAAAGTTTGCCAGGAGGACTAGCCCTCAATCAGGCCACCCCTCAATCAGACCCCTTCATCGGTTTGTCCATAAAGGCAAGTGTTATACCCTAATCTGTATATTAATCAACTAAATATTATACCTGGGCAATGACTGATCAGCATGAAAAGCTATCAGTGTCCTACATATTTAGAACCCTTTGGCCAAAGTAGACATACCAGAGATAATTGGGCAGCCAGGT
>WWET01000576.1:394148-418714 GCA_011038615.1 Limnodynastes dumerilii | reverse complement strand
GAAAGGAATGCAACAGACTGCCTGCCAGGGCCTGCTAAAACTGCACAACCGATGTCGTTGATGCCACAGGAGCATGCCTATAACATCCTGGCCTTGACAACCCATTATAGCTGCAGTATCAAGTCAGAGGCCAGACTATTATAATGGTAAGATGTTGGCTGTTGGTATAGTAATGCTGAGCATATGCAGATGTTAAGCAGCTCCCTATCTGCTATAACAAGCCTGGCCTATCTGTGGCTCTCCAGGTGTGGTGAAACTACAAGTCCCAGCTTGCTTTAACTGCATAGGCATATCTGACACCCAACAGAGCATGTTGGGACTTGTAGTTTTTGTGCTTTAGGAAATATTGGTACTAGACCAGTGTTGGCTGACCTGTGGCACCCCAGCTGTTGTGAAACTACGAGTCCCAGTATGCCTTAACTGCAAAAGCATAGCGAATACCTGACAAAGCATGCTGGGAATTGTAGTTTCCCAACACCTGGAGTGCCACAGGTTAGCCAACACTGTACTAGACATATACCATAAATACTAATATCTAGGTCACACAATAGAATGTGAAATGGCCACAACTTCTGCTTACCCAACCCTAATAAATACAGCACCTGCAGCAAGTTCTAGGGATTTCATTTCCTCCACCTGCAGTTCAGTACAATAAAAACACAAGTGTAATGCATGGCTGCATACCAAGCCCGCAGCGAGTTTTGTTCTTGTCAGAAGAGGTTTTATATTGTGCAGCCAAGCAATGTAGAAGGAGACAGATTTAAATGGGAACCAATGGGTTTATGTCACAGATGTAAATAGTCTTCACATTGGAAGCTCAAATGCTCTCTTTCCCAACACCTGGAATACACAGTTAGCGGACTGTAGGGTCCCTTCTGGGGCGGAACGTGACAGACTCGGGGCCCCATAGCAAAAAAGGCGTGCCCAAGTTTGGATAAGAGGTACTGGGCAGAGTCATGTGATAATGGGGGCAAGGCTGATTGGGCCTGTCTGCGTGAAAGGAGAGGACAGAGGCTGACCGCTTAAAACAGCGCTCAGCACTCCATGTATGAGTGCTGAGCGCTATAACGCTCAGCTCTCATACATGGAGCGCTGAGCTGTGTTTTAAGCGGTCAGCCTCTGAAAGCTTACTTACAGCAGTCTGGGTTTTTTCATGTTATGAACACACTAACTTGAATGCATACAATAATCTGACCACAATCGCTGTGTTGTGCTGACTAGAAGTACAGCTCTTTAGGTCTATTTACTACTATTTCACCAGCTATAACTATCAGTAGGCTATAGTGTGGCATTCCCTCAGACATTGAACTTGTCCAGACATGTTACTCCTTGTAAACTTGGGAACAATGAAGAGGTTTACCAGCCCGGTCAGTCTGTCTCCAGCACTCATTGTCATTGTCTTTGTGTACAGTCCCATCACTAACCAGTGTGAGGATTCACCCATCTGAGGAAATCACAGTGACAGGCAGCCAATGGAAGCAGCTTTCATGGACTGTTAGGAAAACTTTGAGCTCAGGTCTATATTTACATACTTTCCAACAGGACCCATTCCATTAAGTACAAAATTCTCTGCTACTCAGTTTCCAACTGTCAGTAACTATGGAACCACCTTTGTTGAAGTAGTAAATAGATTTTAAATATCAGTTATTAGTTTAAACCAGGTGAGTGACAGTTGGAAGCTCAGGTGCGTATTGAGTTGTACCTAATGGAATGGGTCACCTTGCAGGGTCTGCATTTAAACAGAGCTGTGATAAGAATCAGCAAAGCTTCAGTCCTTGGGAGAGTCCTATAATGGGCTGGGTTCACCAGTTTCTTTTACCACATGAATGGGCTGCCATGCAAGGCCAGCAGAACCTGGTAAGCGTGGCAAGGGGGCACCAAGCCAGATAGGCTCTTCCTTCTGTCTACCATCCCCCCACTGGTCACCATATAAGTGAAAAAATTTAATAAAATAGGAGGGTGCAAGTTTATTACTTGCAGGGGGGGCATGAGACATGTTAGCACTGGCCCTGCTGCCATGCCAGGTATCACTAGCCCCCTAACTAAAATATGCCACACCTTCCATGAGAGCTAAATAGTTATGCACATTTTATTTAGCTACATCGCTTTTAGGGCATAATATGTCCGACAAGTTAACTTTAAACTTCATAAACACTTAAATGCTATTAAAACTAGCATGTAATGCAACGCCATAACAGTAGGCCCATTAAACAAGTGTTACAATCTATAACCTGATCAAGTCAATAATGCATTAAAGGCAGCTGTGGGCAGTTTGCAATTGTTCTTAAGGTTGGGGGACATCTACAACTTTTATTTGGAGTTTATATGTTGCCAGCTATGGTCTTTCCCCACAAGCTAGAAGGTGCCACCCTGCCCACCACCACCAAGACCAAGATACACTATATAGCACATGCCCACGAAGGATGATCATCACGTGCAATTACTCCACACTCACCACTTGCAGGGCTGAATAGCATTAATATCACAACCACTAAATGTGCATTGTACCAGGAGCTCATGTGCAAGAGGAAATAATCAGATCACAACAACAAGACAATCTATGGCTCCGTTACCCCCACACAAGCTACAAATACCCCCCTCCTACTCACCCGCGGGTAGGTGGCCCGCCTTCAGGGGCACATCTTGCACTATCACCTCTTTAATCATGATCAGTCGCGATATACACACTCTCTGCAGCCAGCACTTTGTTTACTACTCTCCTCAGCGCTGCTTGGGCTTATATACAGGAAGAGGAGGGGGCTCCACAGGGCTGATCGCCGTCCCGATTGTTTTCATCGCCGATCACACACAACCAGATCCCTCATTCCCAAACTCACTGGGTGTAACTGACAGTCAGGTAATGGATAACTCTCCTGCGCCGCTGCGTGTGTCTGGGAGCTTCTGGGAGGATTCAAAAGGAGAATCGAATGTCGGAAACCCCCTTCCCCCGGGGCCCCCCTGTAAGGGGTCATGTTTAAACTAATAGTGACAGTGACAGAGATAAAAGGCAGCACAGAAATGACAGTCCATGGACTGAGATTCTTCTAGGAGATATTATATGGTTTTAGGGTGGTTTTTCGATGTTCTGAAGTCTCTGTGTACCATGGAATTATAGAGAAGCTGTATACAAGGGGAGAACATAGTAAATAGTGAAAGCAAAATTAGAATTGAGAGGTGGAGTTTCTTAGCTGAACTCTAATTTATAGACAGGGATGCCAACTTTTAATATCTTCCCTAGAGAAGCCATAGAAGTCTACAAGGGGCGGGGCTTAATGACACGCTTTATGCAAATTGCGTCATTAAGTCCCCACCCCCTGTCTACCAATTACACCCTTTTTGGATTTACTAGGGATGGTGCAAATTACGTCATGAAGTCCCTCCCTCTCCATAGCTACATTAAGATGCTAGTGATGCCAGGCATGGGGGGGGGCGCAGGACTTTGGGCTGTGGTTTTCATGAAACCACTGGCCTCAAGCGCTCTGCGGGAGATTTGCCGGCTCTCCCAGGATACCGGTAGAACTGCCTGAATTTCGGGAGTCTCACGGATATACCGGGAGACTCGGCAACCCTGTTTATAGATGAAATAAAAGGCTATACAGTATGTGAGTTCTTTGTGCAAAAGTAAAGTATTTTCCCTGATTGCAAAGGATTTAAAATGAATTAGCTCCCTTTACATTGCAAAATAGTTTATCTGAGCTGTACACTTGCACCTGTTTTGCCCTTACTCTAAAACTCTAAATAAGCCCCAATAGTGGAGAGATAGTGTGGTAAATACACTTATATATAATACATAATAAGCAGTTTAAGAGAAAAAGGACTGGATTGAGAGTGTGCAATTAAGTGGAAAAAGGGTGGAAAGTTACACTTGGGCAAAACCATGCCGAATTTCAGAGTCAAAGTAATGTTACTCTTTGCATGCTGGAGAATACTTTGATTTGCTGGTTTCACACAGATAATGACCAGCTTTGCTTTTACATGGTTATTTAGAGTTGGTCTGGGAAACATCATATCTCAACTCTAAAACTGTTTGCCACAGTTGAAATGTGCGTTTTTTGTATGATATTTGGTATAATTGTTTGTTCCATTGTTTCTGTTCAAGCAGATTGCCCCCCGGCCTTTAAGCACTTGCTTGCATTAACCCAGCGGCGTTTCTAGAAATGAAGGGGCCCGTGTGCAGACCCCCACACGGGCCCCCCCTCCTCCTCCTCAGACGGCCCCCCCTCCTCCTCCTCAGACGGCCCCCCTCTTCTTCTTCTCAACCCCATCCATATCTATACAAACGGAGACGGTCTCCAGCAGTCTTCCATTCCCAGCAGTTCTTCTCCCTCCCAACCCCATCTATATCTATACACATGGTGACGTTCCCCACCAGCCTACCGTTCCCAACAGTGCACTGCGCGTGGGCGTCAAGTGAGGATGTCAGGTGTGGGTGCACTGCGCAGCCTCACGCTCTGCAAACAGAAGATGAGCATGAGGCTGCGCAGTGCACGCACGCCTGACATCCCCATGTGACACCCACGCGCAGTGCATTGTTGGGAACGGAAGGCTGCTGGAGACCGTCACCGTTTGTACAGAAATAGGTGGTACTGGGATCTTCCATTGGGTGCAGGGTGAGTGCCACGGGCGGCCCCCTTGTCTGCGGGGGCCCTTGTGCACTGCACACTCTGCACCCATGGTAGATACGCCACTGCATTAACCTATAAAATGATTTGATCAACCACCATTTTGCGTATTCCTGTAAGGAATCTGCCGCTGACTTTACCACCTTCTTTACTTCCATGATTGACTACATCTCCTCTACCATCACTTCTCCTCCACCTCAGTCATCACCCTCTCATCCCCTTCCTAGCCCCCCACCAATGTCTACCTTTATCCCTACCTCAGCTGAAGAAATCCACTCACATCTTTTGTCATCCCCTCCGTCAATGTGCCCACTTGATCCCATCCCCTCTAATCTTCTCCGGTCTCTCTCTCTCTCCACCTGCTCCCATCTTGCCCATCTCTTTAACTTATCCCTCTCCTCTGACTTCTTCCCCTCCCCCTATAAACATGCTCTTGTCTCCCTGATCCTTAAAAAACCTAACAATGACCCCACTTTACCCTCCAACTACCAACCCATCTCGCTGCTGCCCTTCGCCTCTAAGTTGCTTGAACGGCTTGTTTACAAGCGTCTAATCGGCTACCTGCCGACAACTTCATCCTGGTCCCTCTCCAATCTGGGTTCTGCCCCATGCACTCCACTGAAACTGCCCTGACTAAGGTCACAAATTATCTCCTTTCTGTCAAATCTAAGGGCCACTGCTCCCTTCTCATCCTCCTGGATCTATCGACAGTCTTTGACACTGTTGGTCACCCTATCCTGCTCCACACCCTTCGCTCCCTCTGCCTCTCTGGCACTGTCCACTCCTGGTTCTCCTCCTATCTCTCGGACCGCTCCTTCTCTGTCGCAACCCCTAGCTCCTCCTCCCCTACTACTCCTCTTCCCGTTGGCGTGCCCCAGAGCTCAGTCCTTGGTCCCCTTCTGTTCTCCCTCTACACCTCCTCTCTGTGTGACCTCATCCGCTCCTTTGGTTTTAACTACCACCTCTATGCCGACGACACACAAATCTATCTCTCCTCCCCTGACCTCTCCCCAAACTTCTGTCAAAAGTGTCAGATTGCCTCTCGGCCACCTCCTAATGGATGTCCAATCGTTTTCTCAAGCATAACATGGCCAAAACTGAAATTGTAGTCTTCCCCTCTACCTCTACTATCTCTATTACTATTGGCGACTCCACCATCTCTTCCTCCACCCAAGCCTGCTGCCTGGGCGTCATCCTGGACTCCTCTCTCTCTTTCACCCCCCACATCCACGCCCTCTCGCTGCCCTGCCGCTTTCATCTCCGCAACATTGCTGGCATCAGACCCTTCTTAACAGCAGATGCCACTAAATGCTCATTCACTCTCTCATTTCCCGTCTGGATTACTGCAACATTTTCCTCTCTGGCCTCCCTCTGGTCCGTCGTGCACCCTTACAATCTATACTAAATGCTGCAGCCAGGCTCATATATTCCTCTCCCAACGCACAGCCTGCACCTCCCCTCTCTGTCAGTCTCTACACTGGCTTCCTGTCCCTTTCAGAATTCTCTTCAAGCTCCTCACCAAAACTTACAAGACTCTCTCCTCCTCTATCGCTCCCTACCTCTCCTCCATTATCTCCATCCACACTCCTTCCCGTCTACTCCGCTCTGCCGGTGACCGTCACCTCAACTCCAACCTGATAACTACCTCTCACTCCCACATCCAAGACCTCTCCCGGGCCGCCACTCTCCATTGGAACAGCCTACCACATCCTATCAGGCAATCCAGCACCCTCCAGTCCTTCAAACGCTACCTCAAAACCCATTTCTTCAGGCTAGCCTACCCTTCCTCCACCTAACCTTACCTGCCCTCCCCATCTTCATCACTGTGTCTCCTGTTTATTTGCCCTCTCTCACTTAGCATGTTAGCTTTTATGTGCAGGGTCCTCCTCCCTCCTGTCATCACCCCTCTACCTTGTCCTCATCACTTGCCACCTTTATCACTCTACTGTCTATCTTTGTCCTTAATCACCTGCCTCTACACACACATTCGGCATTTTTATTTTCCTTACATATTGTTCTGTTTTTTTGTTTTTTTTTTGTACTGTATTTTAATTTTGCTTTGCACATGTATTGTATTCCTTATTCATGTGTTTATACCCTCTATTATTGTATTGTATTGTATATGTAACTATTGTCTTTGCTATTGCCTCTGTACGGCGCTGCGGATACTGTGTGGTGCCTTATAAATAAACGGTAATAATAATAATAAGGAAGTATGGCCCGGATCCAGACCTAAGTGAGTGTTACGATCGAGCGTGTATCGTATTTACACTTGCATACATACTATGCGCTCCCCCGGAGACTCCCATGAGATGGACGTACTTTTTCAGAGTTACGACTTCCAAACCCTACCTTAACTTTTCAAAGGATAACCACTGTCGTACGTAGTGGACATAACTGCCCATACTGCACAATTAAATGCCACCCTCCGCCTCCAGTGCCTAGTTAAGGCTGTCGTATTGTTGGCACGCCCCTTCGTATGTAGATACGGCCGACCACAGATATGTTACGTAACTTCTAACGTACGCATGCGCAGAATGTACAAACAGCCGTAGTTACGCTTGCAGCTAAGCGTAAAAACACCGTCGTACTTAGTTCTGGATCTGCCGTTATGTCTGGGAGCAGCAGCTGAGAGGGGGAGTTGTTCCACAGCAGTCAATTTGGAGGCTTTAAGGGGTGTCTCCTGAGGTGAGTTAGCTCTCAATATATATATATATATGTACACACAAAAAAGTCACCCCAGCACTCTTGCAATTAACCAGCAGAAAGCCATGAGCTCTCATGCTAATAAGGCACACGGGGTGGCATTAAGCAGATCCATACGGACGCTGATGTGTGCGGTAAACTGAAGGTGGGGTTATGGACACTCCGCTGTGCATAATAATTTGTTTGCATTCCTTTTTCGCCTCGTCCTATGCAGAGTTGTGTGTTTTAGCGGAATTGCACAACTCTGGATCGGACTATAACGCAGTTGTGATACATTTGCATGACGTTTACACAAAAACTCAGCTCCATTTACGTCATAGGGCCAGATCCAGAACGAATAGCGACTTATGTACGTCCGACACTTAAGTCGCCTGTCAGCGTTACAGTGCTGTGTTCCGTGCGTAATTCAATCAGCGGGTGTGGGGCTTGTCCACACACACCCTACGGACGAGATGCACGTCGTTTAGTATCTGCTCCATAATCCTTATCTTGGCCTTTTAAAGCCATAACATTCACTTGAAGTCACAGCGCGCTTTAGTGCCGCAGAGAGGTAACATGGCGAAAGAATCATTATGTAACTCTGACAGGACTAGAATAGTGCGTGTGCCAAATCATCTTCATATCTCAAACTGCATTAGCAGAGTGTTAATTACATAATTATCTATATTCTGTGAACTGTGATAATTGACTCCGAAAATAGAACAAATCAGAGCAAAAAAGTAATCTATTCTGCACGTATTTCAGCTGTTATAGCTGTCTAAAAGTTCACAATAATTACATAATATACCGAGTATTAAATTGTCATAGATTTTGCTTCATAATCTAAATATATTGCAGCGTTTATAAGTATGAATTCTACATGTTGGTGCACATTGCTTTGTTCTGTAAGGAGATGAGTTTTAACATGCATTATTGTTCCCTGAAATCTCAATTCTAATAATGGCTCTGATTCACAGCTTGAAAATAAGAGAGGAAAGTTCCAAAACCGTGTTGCTTTCTAGGGGAGTCATATCTGTTGCAAACAGTAATAGAGCTGAGAGGAAACCTTTCCTAGCACAAATCTAAACAGCAGTGTTATAGTAACGCTGGTCAGTGTCTGTGTGCAATAAGCGAAAGCAACGTATTCTCCCTGCATGCATAGAATATCATTAATTTGTCTCCCCCTGAAATCAACATGGATTTGCCCAGGAGTAACTTTCCTCTCTGAGGGCCGTCTTCAGAGATCTTTTTGAGGGGAGTTGCGTGCGTATTTTTAGGATCAAATCAACTGCGCATGCGTAGTAACTTTAGTTACGCTATTTACATTGATTATACGCACGTGCTTAATGGACGTACATGTGAATCGCACTTGGGGACATACGCACGGAAATCTGATGCACAGGAAAATTTACATAAAAGTGGGTGGGGAGAAGCATTTAAATGAACTACATGTGTGTTCATATTAGATATGAACACACATGTAAATCATAGTTACCATCTCTCCCTAAATATCAGGTGGGTGATCTCCCTGATGTGTTTGGCAATCTCCCTGATGCTGATTCAGTTCCAGAAGTCATTGCTGTATGAAGACAGAATATAGAAATTGTATCCTATTTCCCTGCATTGAGGTCTATGGAGACGGCCATTTTCACGGGGGTCAAAATGTAATCAAAGACTGACCGTTATCCATGACAACATGACTTTAATACAGCACTTGTGGACAGAGAGACTACAGCTTTTTTTTATTTCTTAACGGAGACATATATTGGTAACCGAACTGTTCAGAAATCAGGGTGGTGTTATGACACTCAGTATTTGGACACTCCGGGTTTACCTGGGGAGTACCGGAGTGGTCCAGAAGGAATAGAGGGTGATACCCCGGGATTACCTGGATAGTACCGGGGTGATCTCTAAGGATAGTTAGGGTGACTGGATCGGCTACCGGATTGCGGGGTCTTTCCTTCAGGTGGTTTTCACCAGAGCCCCTGATGGTGGGGATGGTCTTGAGCGCCCCCTGTAGGTATGGTTGCACACCGTTGAGTCTAGACCCAGGAGAATAGGAAATACTAAACACCCTACAGTGAACCAATAGTGAGGCAATACTATGACAAAATAGGATGGGAGCAGAGGTGGACGGAAGGGACCGACCAGTACGGACAACTATAAACAAGGAACAATAGACAGCGGACTGAGTAGGGAGACGAGACTGACAAGACGCACCGGGGCTTACTCTCTGCAAACACACAGAATGATCCCTCACGGGATCACAAATACACTCAGACAGGCTGCGCCCGACAGGCAGGAGAATTGTGCGTCGCCGTTACCATGGAGACGCCAGGAGCGCAGGCCGGAAGCTGTGAACAGCCGAAGGGACAGGAGAGAGACGCGGAGAGGTAAGCAGCCGGAGCCCTGCGGCAGGCAGGCGCCGTGGGCTTATAGGTGGTTGGGAGGATAAGATCCACAGAAACACTCGGGGTTGGCCACCCGCAGATTAATTTCCATCTGCACGTGTCTCCCCACATAACTGGAGCAGTGGAACACACTAACAGCTGTGGAATCATTAACAGCACGGGAGAATCAGAGAGGAGGTTGGACTGGTACCGTAAGCATATCTCAAGTCACTTTTATATTGGATATTTTAGATCAAGTGTGTTATACACCACTAAAGTCAAACTATCTACTTGCTTGTACCGTCGGTTTTATACCACTGGAAGCGTGGACCGTTTTTTTTTTTAACCGTTACCCATATACTACTGTGTTTCAATCCGGGACCAACGCGGATACCAGTGGGATAATTGTTCGCCTCACAGCATTCCCCCTACCCGGGCTGTACACAGCAATCCCTTGCAGTTATTTTGTTCTCCATCTAAATAGTGTACTATACTATAGAGCACTCTTGGTCCATGTCTTTTATGTCATGTGGTTTAATAAATTGTTGGCATTTTTTATTGCCAGTGTCTAGTGAGCTCATTACAGCCACCCATTTTAGGAATATAGATTTTTTTCTTCTTTTTTTATATTCATATAATCACTACACTAATATTGCTCAAGCGCTGTCCTATTTATAGTTGTTGTTTACATTCAGGGAATTTTTCTCTGAACTAAGAGGGGAGAGCGCACTACCTCCCTAGACGGCAGCTAATATAAGATTTATTGAACTAAATACATCTAGCGCCCATAAATACATTTATTTAAATGACTTTAATACAGTAGACAGAAATGAAAAATACACTTTGGTCTCTTTTTAATCAGATGTAGTGTCACCTACTTTTATCCTTTCTATATGGATGCAGAAGTCAGCGGATCCTATTCAAAGTCTCCACAAGAATACTGTCAATTATCAATCACTAAATGCCTATTTATGGAGAAAGTGTTTTCCTGGCAGTGCTAAACACACCCATGGGTGGAGCTATTCACAGACACACCCCTTTGTTAGTACAGGACACACCCCTTTGGCGCAGTGCCTTTGATAGGGCTATCACTGTGTCTCTGTATTCCATTGCAAAACACCACCAAGGCTACCATGAGATAAACACATCCAAGCAGGGGCGGAACTACTATTGGTGCAACGGCACCAGGGCCCATGCCGATACAAGGGCCCAGAGCAGTCATCACTGCACCGCTGCAGCTCCTTACCGGGTTACCTGGGATATCATCAGGACCAAAGCATATTTTTTGCACTTGGGCCCACAACTCGCTAGTTCCGCCTCTGCATCCAAACTCTACTTATCCCAAGGATTGGAAAACTGTGCCAGCCTTTGCATTTTCTTTTCTTTTTAGGTATGTGCAGTATGTCCGATCCTGGATCCGCCTCTAGGAGTATTTGGGAAACGACTTTGTGAGATTTTATATAAAAGAGATGAGAAAGTAATTCCTAATTTTCTTCTATAATCATGTAGGTTATAGAGACCCGTTAATGCGTGCAGTAGTTTGCTGAATTTAGTTATCATTAGAGGGAGGACAATGGGCTCATCCAGATCTAAGGAACAGACTGGCCAGTATCGTAATGGGCTGAAACCGGATGGCATTGTGGTCTTATAAACGCAGCACAGAATAGTCTCTGGTGTTTGCAAGCGCAAGAGGATGAATGTTCTGCACATGTGCAATATCTCCCCCAATATTTCAAATCCTGCCATTGCCTGTGTGGAAGTTCAAGCTTCTGTATGGAACTAGGCGGATCTTTAGTAATCTGGGGTTTGGGAGCGTCACATGACCACTTTTGTTTTTGTGTGTCACATGACCACTTTTGTTTTTGCGCAGACTGTAGCTTCTCCCTTTCACTAAGGAAACCACTGTATGAAAAAAAACGTTCCACATCAAAGATCAGATTCAGGAAGTTGCAGGAGGCAGAAAGCACCGAAAGTGAATCGGGTTGTAAACAGCCATTATTCTATAGATTACATATTCTGCCAGGCCCTAATTGTGATGAGGCTGCGTCCGTCATTGTAAGTGTATAGTTCCAAAATCGGTTCCGATTCGTTACGGCAACAATGACACGGCTCACACCATAAAGCCCGCAGTATAATTGCCAAAATAGTTTTATCAGTGATAAATATTCTGTCGGCAGGAGTACTAGGCCAACATTCACAGCTTTGGCGTGATACCCCATAAATGTCCCCGCTCCCTGCTCCTCTCTCACTCGCTTCTCCCATTATAACGCTGAACACGTGAAGTGACACGTTACCATCCCAGTCAGCTAGAAGAATGTGCTGGCAGGTTTCCGGCAATCGCAATTTTGACGGTTATACTGCCGCCAAGTATCCCCATCATGTGTCTGCAGCCTCTCCAGAATCCCCATCATGTGTCTGCAACCTCCCCAGTACCCCCATCATGTGTCTGCAGCCTCCCCAGTATCCCCATCATGTGTCTGCAGCCTCTCCAGTATCCCCATCATGTGTCTGCAACCTCCCCAGTATTCCCGTCATGTGTCTGCAGCCTCCCCAGTATCCCCAGCAGGTGTCTTTGGCCTCCCCAGTATCCCCATCGTGTCTGCAGCCTCCCCAGTATCCCCATCATGTGTCTGCAGCCTCCCCAGTATCCCCAGCAGGTGTCTTTGGCCTCCCCAGTATCCCCATCATGTGTCTGCAGCCTCCCCAGTATCCCCAGCAGCTGTGTGCATACACGTGTGCGTGTACAGAACAGAGAAGCAATTCTCTGGATCCTGTCTTGTATAATGCATCCCGGAAGCCGGTGTAGTTGTATTTGTGGATAATCTGCCATCCTGAGGAAGAACAGAGATCTTTACACTTCAATGCTAGAAAAGGGTTTGGGAAATTATATATATATATATATATATATATATATGTATATGTGGGAACAGTCAGTCGCTGGAAGATAAATCCAATCTCCACCTGACTCATTTACCTGAAACACAATGTTCTGCTTCAGCTTTTTCCATTTACTTTTCATCCTTGGCTGAGTTCTTTGCTTGGCATTAAAGGCATTTTCTGGCACAACCCAATTTGAATAGATTTTGACATTTTCAATTCTCAGTAATTTCCCAGACAGTGTGAGCTTCCCTGCTAGAGGCTTCAGTAACCTGTCCAGCACCGCCGTATGATTGGTCAGTGACACACATGCATGGTTGTGTTGTTACCCATCGGTTTGACATCGGTTGTGATAGAATTATTGGACATATATAGGGCAGGAGCACTATGAAAGTCTCAGGGCCAGATTTACTAAGCTGCGGGTTTGGAAAAGTCAAAATGTTGGCCGTAGCAGCCAATCAGATTCTAGTTGACATAATAGGAAAGTGAGAACTAGAATCTGAGTGGTTGCTATGGGCAACATCTACACTTAGTAAATCTGGCCCTCAGAGTTCTATCCAAGAGGTCTGTTATGACTTTAAAACCTTAGGGAGAAATGTGTTTGTTTTTAAAAGATTGGCTTTAGTAAAAGCTGGATTAAGGGCACTTAGAGTTGTGGATAGGACAAGAGAAGGAACCTTTGAAGAAGGGTGCTTAAAAAGGCTGTGAGGCCTACAGCCTAAGGGCCCGATCCAGACCTACGCTCGCATGCGAACGTACGCTGATCGTAAGTGAAAAAACAGCAGAAAAAACACACTGCGCATGTGCATAGTGACAACTTCTGGTTGTACCAAAGACCTTTTCGTAGCGGCGATTCGGGCGTCCATATTGTTTGCGTATTTTCCCATGACGGGTCGTGTTTATAGTACGAAGTTAGTACGGACGCTGGAGTTAAGGAATGTAGGTGGGGGGAGCCATTTAAATTGTACAGTATGGGCGTGCTTAGGCCGCTACGAACAGCGCGTCGTTATGAAAATACGTACGTACGAACACATGGAAAAGTTAGGGTAGGGTTCAGCGGGTGTAATGAAAGGAAGGTAAGGGGAGTGTCGTGGGAGTGAACGTTTTTACGCTGGAGCGATAATACGCTTCGCTCTCATGCGTAGGTCTGGATCAGGCCCTAAGACCCTGAGTTAAAGTTTTAGGGCTGGATCCAGACTTAAGAAGGAGCTTGTACTTAAAGACCTGATTCACACTTAAGAAGCTGCGGCTTCCTAAGTGCGCACTGAACGAAATTACCCACTGCACATGCGTAGTAGGTCATTTATGCTATCTACGTAGCTGATAGGCACGTAGATAGCGTAGGTGCGGTCTTTACATACCCCACGCAGTGTGTTCCTCAAAAAGAGGCGATGTAATGCGGCCTATGGGCGTTATTAGTCAGAAGTGGGAGGGGGGAGGCGGAGAGGTGCTATGTCCGTACGGACATCGCACGTACACCTAAGATAGCCCTATGGCACTCGTAAATGCCATAAGTACCTAAAAAAAGGGGGCGGGTCGGGGGATGGAAGAGTGAGTTAGGTGCACATCTGCCCGTATCTAACTCACTCTTAAGTGTGAATCAGGTCCTAAGAGAGGAAAGTTACTCCTGGGATAAACCATGTTGATTTCTGGGGGATTACAGTTAATTGCACATGTGCATTGATTAAAATTACGCAGCAGCTGATGGCTGTGTGCAGTGTGTGTGGACGCATGGACTTTCTTATAGCACGACAGGCTTCAGCAACTTACGAGTGGTCGAGGGCGACCTTAACTTTTCCCGTGCGTATGTTTTGTTACGCAAGGCACTCCTGCATGTGAATCAGTCCTAGCTCTGTTGGCACGCCCATACTGTGCATTAGAAGCCCGTGTGCCGCTCATTTGCATTAAGTCTTGCCCCTCTAGCTACACATGCGGGCTCGTCCTGTGCCGATGTGTGCATCAGTCCTAAGTCTGACCTCCGTGTGTGTGAATCAGTCGGCTATGTTTTACGTGTGTATATTTGGGTTTGGGTTCTGGGCATTTAGATTCCACACTTATGTGTGAATCCGGGCATGATCTGTATAATTATCGGCAGATAAAGCCCCAGTGTGTACCCTGCATAAGACCAGATTTCCTTCTCTCATTCTACAAAGACAAGGTGTAACTATGGTGGATCCAGTTTATGCAGAAGTTACTGCACCTGGTTTCAAAAGATTTTATACATTTGTAGACAAAGAAGGTGTTTTGTTTTGCTAAAAATACATTTTTCACACCAAATGTCACAGAAGCCCAGGAGGGTTTGATCTGGATAAGTTGGTTACAAAACAGCATATTTTGCTTGATGGGTTGTTGTTGTGGAATGCCACAGTTGGGCAGAGGCACAGGAGATATTTTTTAGGTAGGGTGATAGTTGGTTGTCAGATGTTAGAGATATGGAATACTGTGGGCAGTTCTGGAGGCCATATATTCAGGAGGACATAAATACATTGGAGACTGTGCAAAAATGATCAACTGCACTGGTGCATGGCCTGTGTCACACAACATACAGAGAGAGGCTAGAGGAAGTAACATGTATAGCTTGGAGCAGAGAAGGGCGAGGGGGGGATATGACAGCAGATTTCACATATATCAAGGGGTGTAACCAGGTACAGGATTGGGTATTTTTCAAAGTAAGAGGTGTATGAGAACACCAGGACATGAATATAAACTGGAGGATGACGGGTTCAGAGGAAATGTGTGGAAAAATGACTTCCCTGAAAGGGTGATAGATAAGTGGAATATTCTCCCATCTGAGGTGGTTGAGGATAACACAGTAGAACAGTGTAAACATGCTTGGGATAAATATAGACATCCTAAATCTCACATTAAACCGAGGGTAAAAATAGAGTCAGTATAGTTTTAAATAAACAACTGGGCAGACTGGGTGGCTCTTCTCTGCTGTCCCTTTCTATGGTATGTCTTGCCATAGTATTTAGAACAGGTCAAAGTGAGGACTGGTGGGTGGAGAAAATGCCAGACAGAGATAGATTACCGGACATGAGAGGGATCTATGAATTCTGATGACCTTTTAGGTATGAAAAGGTTTTCTAGCAGTATGCTGCGGGAGGTGGTGACACAGCAGCGATGGACTGTATGTGAGGGATAACAGAGTCAGGAGATATGAAGTTGCAGGCTGAGGATATTGTACATGATAGAAGACAAACTTCATATTGTGATTGTGAAGTAAGCTCACGCAGTAAGAAGCCTTTGGTTGGTGTCTTGTGATTTGTTGTATGTAAAGGCTTCTTATATGTTATGCAGATTATAGATCTAAAGCTTTGTAGCATAATAACACAATCTTCAAATAAAACAGAGAGCAGGTAATTCCCAGTTTGGCCTCCGCCGCACTCTGAAGTTATGTGTATTACAATTTATAGAGCTATTTTCGGGAGTGGCTCGTCTGAAAGCACCCCACCTGGCTAGCACTATGTATGATTTCTCTCCCAAATTATAGGTCTATACGAGCGAGGGAAGCTTATATAATCATACCCCAGATGGCCAATACAACAACTAAACTGAAAACAATCCTGTCATTATTCAGAGCACACTTACCAAGCAAACAGCATAGAACGGATGAGGTAAAACACAGAGGAGTCTGGGAAGATGGTCACAGGTTTCTACAGGCCTGTTCTAACCAGTAACTGGGGAGAGGGTGACAAAAAAAAATACTGTGACGGAGAAGCCTCTGTGTGGATCTGGGACACTTTACTTAACCCCCTCCCCCGTCCCCCAAACCGCAGTTTGTTTTAGTGATTATTTTTTTTGTCAGTTACTGCAAATCTATAAACTGTTTACTATTTTCATATTTTAATGGAAATATATTTCCTGTGGAGAACTTTAGTTACTTTCTGTGGTAATTCTAATTTTATTGGACTTTGTAATAAATGAGAAATAAATATTGATTTTATATACATATAAAAAGAATCATTGTTCAGTGTTTTTATTTACAATATTTACTGGCTTTCGTAAGGACATTTTATGGTTTTCTTTTTTTTACGCACCCGATCTGTTTATTACTACCCAGTCTTGTTTTATAATTATTTATTGTTTTAAAGCACTACTTAATGTGATGGCGCTGTATAAAAACCTGTTAATAAATAAATGAATTTAAATGTGAAGTAATGCTGGGTACACACGGACAGTTTTAAGTCACCATCTGACATAGCCCTAACCTGCTTAACGATACCACATAAATATTGCTCACTAGTGTCCTGAATCGTTTTATAAACTGTTCAAATAAATCTTTGCTGCAATTGATATGTTTGTCCACAAGGTGGCACTATGCAGAAATATGAATGGGAATCAGTGCAGTGAAGATCGGGTGTCAGTATACTACACACACAAGTTTTCTCCAGAAATCAGGACAGCACTGAGAAAGAAAAAAAATGAGGAGCTCCCAAAAATCTAATCACACAATGCCATGCAATTTCTAACATTCTGCATCGTGCAACAGTACACACTGGTAAAATGTCAGATCTGACGATTGTATGATCTGCACCATAATCATCAGATAACTCCAGCTTAAAGCAGGGTACACACTGGAGAAATATCTGACGATTATCCTTTAAATCACAGAATAATCGTTAGATAGCTCTCAAATCTTTTGAGTGTGTACTGTCAAACGCTGCAGAGAATCATCAGATTCTGCCCTTCATTGTTCGATTTAGATTTTTAGCAGCTCCTAAAAACCACAGATCAAGGATGTTCTGATCTGTGGTTTTGTATGTGTGTCTGCTTACCAGAAAGGACTTCTGGGAACGATCCAGCGTGAAATTGTTTCAGCGTGTACAGCTGCAGGCTCGTCAGATAAACATGAGTTTATCTTTTTATTATTGAAAGATCATTTTTCTTTTTTTCAGTGTGTCCTCAGCTTAACTTAAGCGATACGATCACAGCACCAGTGAGGATCTAATATAGGAAGTCTGAATCCAGTCCTTCGTAGCAATTTCATAAAACTGTCACAATTCCGTTTAGCAGGACCTGGTGTCAGTTGAGTCAACCCAATGATAGTGTACTTAGCCCAACGTTGAAACACCCTGCATAGACACATGATTCGCAAGGCTGTGTACACAGAGATTGCATAAACTGCGTACCTCACTCATCTGAGTGTTGCTGGCATGCACTGTGTTACAATAATGACAAAATACCAGCCCCAATACAACTTGTATTTGCTCTACTGAAATGACATTTAATAAAACTTATCATGAATTTGATATGGATGATTCCATTAAAGTATACAAGGATAAAATACTTCTATACACGAACCAGTTATGTATGTGGGACAAGTGTAAAAAGCAGCATTCAAATAAAATACACTCAGTGAGTTAGTGAAATGGCCAAATATGCAAAAAAAAATGAGGCTGAAACAGGATGAGGGACATTACTGCATTGAAAATTAAATGCACAATTTTTAAATATGTATTTCTAAAATATGAAAATGAATCAGACAATCTGCAATATATCAAGAGAATAAAAAAATAATGATATAAACTAAAAATCTGCAATCATACCACATTATAAATAACCCTTTATTTTAACATTTCTTTACCCTCTAAAAGTTAAACTGGAACATAAGGTTAGTGTGGTGCTGTGTTGCGTATAAATATAGAAGTGCATCTTGCAATATTAAGAGCAACCACAAGATGTCCTCGTTGGAGAAATCTGTTCTGCTGCAGATTAGAAATAAAATGTACGTTTGGAGACAGGTAACTAAATAAAAAGGTTTGTCAGTATCTTTAGTTACACTCTGGTGGTTTCACAGCTACTGTAATTGTTCATCTAATTTACCATTAAATGGCCCTGCATAATTTAAACAGCAGCAACAAAACCTCTCCTCCTCCTTACTAGCAACTGGTGTAGAAGATTAACCCTTTAATCAGAGAGAAACTATTTACAACTGATCCATAAAATGGAGAAACT
The DNA here is from genome assembly GCA_011038615.1 of Limnodynastes dumerilii. Lineage (NCBI taxonomy): Eukaryota > Metazoa > Chordata > Amphibia > Anura > Limnodynastidae > Limnodynastes > Limnodynastes dumerilii. The sequence continues at coordinate 400,182 of WWET01000576.1, read as the reverse complement.
TAATACCAAGGTCCAAAACATAGTTACAACCCAAAGTATTCATTGGAATACTGTCATATCAAGGTAGAAGTCGTGTACAAGATTGTATATATTATAATGGCAACGTATAACCTCTCTATATAGAATGGGCATGGTATACAAGTTATAAAGTCATTTTTACAATCATACACTCTAAAACATTAGGTTGACAGTATATGAATGTATACAAAAATTACAATAACAGGGTAAATTTACTAACAGTAAGGTCTACAGTATTATTACACCAAACTGAGTGTTGTCAGTAGAAACAAGTGACGCAAACACTTGGATAATGTGACATTCCTCTTTATAATAATAGGGTCTTAATAGAGAAATTTAAACTGCTCCGTCAGTAAGTGTAGAACCTGACTGAGCTCAGAGGAAAGGGCTGGTTCACATCACCACAGTGGTCTACAACAGGGTTCTCAACCAGTGCTACTAGGACCAATGTCTGGTGATACTGGGAAACCTTGTCAGGAAGTAGCAGCTGTACTGGCACCTAACCAGATGGCAGAGGTAACATTTAATAAAGTATCTAAAGGGCCGAAAGGATCATGTAGAAAATATACTTTATAGCCACTAAAATGTGTAAGGAAAAAAATATATATATATCTGCAAGGAGGTACTTGACCTGATTCCATTGTGGGTAACTGGCATTCCCCAAAAACAGGTTGAGAACAGTTGCTCTATACCACTGTTGGCTAATCTGTGGCACTCCAGGTGTTGTGAAACTACGAGTCCCACCAGCGTGCCTTAACTGCAAAAGCATAGCTGATACCTAACAAAGCATGTTGGGAATTGTAGTTTCACAACACCTGGAGTGTCACAGGTCAGCCAACACTGCTCTATACTATGAGGAGAAAATATCTGATGGCTAAAAGTGATCCTGTAATTTCACATCACCCGAACTACTTCATCACATACTTCACAAACTCATACCCTGGACCCAGTAGTGGATCTACTATGAAACTAATGAAGCTTAAACTTTAGGGCCCCTCTGGGATTAGAACTTTATATTTTTTTACAGGATGGCTGATGGGATCTAAAATGTGACTTTTTAGAACGTTTCTGTAGCCGCTGTATCTCGGATCATCCACATCAGTCTCTGTCGATTGTAAAATATATTTTGGATTCTACAGTAGGAAGAAACCAGAGGTGGAAACAGACACAGGAATAACATACTGGACATACACCACACAGACAGAGCACTACTGGGGGTGGCAACAGAAAGGTAACTACTGCTATACATGACCCCTCAATCCTTCTTTATGTTATATCAAAATCCTAAGCTTACCCTTGGTCATCAGCGTAAAGCAAATTAGCATAGACTGTCCAGATGTCACTATTTCCCCATGTGTTACTGAACAGCTCTACACACATTCAATGATCATCATCATACGTCCTATCCTCCCTCTCACCTGGTCAAATAAAGGGTTAATTATGTGACCCATTAAGACTCTGCATCACCCCCACACATTCAAATGTACAACAGCGGCAGAGGTGAATACAGACAGTCAGTATGAACTCACATGCACGGCCTGATCCCAACATGTAGCACTAAGGAGGAGCGTTATGACCGATTCCACTGTTGCAGGTCAGATTCAGAGAAAGGACTGGTGGATCTACAGAGATTATAGCAGCCAAAGTCAGTCTCTGGAACTCCAGGTGTTGGAAATAGATATGGCTGATCCCTAGCAGACCATGACAATAGGAGTGCCACGGGCTGAGTATGCTCGGGTTGGGTGCAGATCTTTCAACAAATCGCTTTGCTGCACATTAAAAAGACAACTGACGGCAGTTTTTGCCAGTTTCCAAAGAGACCGTGTCATTCCTGTGACTGGTGTCTCTACAAAGAGACCGTGTTATTCCTGTGACTGGTGTCTCTACAAAGAGACTGTGTCATTCCTGTGACTGGTGTCTCTACAAAGAGTCCAACTGAACAGATTTGTTTTTTTGATCCTATCTTTAACCTCCCTCTTCCCGCAACCTTAACCCTCCCATAACCATCACTGTCTAGGAACCTCACCTTAACACTACCCTAGCCATCACCATCTCTGAGCCTAACCTTAACACTACGCTAGCCATCACCATCTCTGAGCCTAACCTTAACACTACCATAGCCATCACCATCTCTGAGCTTAACCTTAACACTACCCATCACCATCTCAGAACTTAACCTTAATGCTACTCTAGCCATCACCATCTGAGCCTAACCTTAACACTACCCTAGCCATCACCATCTCTGAGCCTAACCTTAACACTACCCTAGCCATCACCATCTCTAAGCCTAACCTTAACACTACCTTAGCCATCACCATCTCTGAGCTTAATCTTAACGCTACCTTAGCCATCACCGTCTTGGAGCCTAACCTTAACACTACCCTAGCCATCACCATCTCGGAACCTAACTTTAACCATCCCCTAACAATCCTTGTCCCACAGACTAACCTTAACCCTTCCTTCACCCTAACCAACCCCTTCCCACAACTTAACCTTCTTCTAACCTTCACGATCCTCATCCCGCAGCTTAAACCTTAACTCTCCCCTCTCTGCAGCTTAAACATAACCAGAACAGGAGTCTTGTCAAAATAAGTGTATTCAACATTGTACCCGTTCCGGGATTGAAATATTCTTTATTAAAAAGGTGCTGGCGCTGATACAGCCACAAATAGCTGTCGACCGTATCGGTATTGAAATTCGGCCATTACAGTGGAAACCACACACCTGTTAGTGTCACCGTTCAATGGCTCCCCAGTTACAAGTGTATTTACGATGAGGACACAGACATTGGCGCACAAACAACACATACACGGAACAGGTCTTCAATCAGCACAGAAGCAGACATGTACAGAGCCTCGTTTTCGGTGGATGAAGTGCCCACATTTATTTTATCTTCCATGTGCATAGAAAGTGGCAGTGAGACGTATGAAAGAGGCAGGGAATGGACAATCACGTAGATTACGCTCTAACTTCGAATGACGCTGTGCGTGAAAACATTAGCATTTATTAGAATGACGACTTCCATCTCTGCTTTCCTGGGGACCGCAAATGATACACTGCATTACAAAAGATGGCACCGCAATGGGTTATGGCATTGCTGTATTTACATCAGTGAGAAAGTAAACAGGAATGTACAATACAGGATAGCATACAAGGGTCACATTTAGTAACAGTAAAACAAAGAAGCATTCATTTGATCCATATTCTGTACATACTAATTGGAACGAGACTTTATTCACATTAAAAAAAAAATATCAAGATTTGATTTGACCATAGACATATTCCCCCAAAATCATTTGATTCAACAATCTCAAACCTTCCCTCACATAGCTTGCACCATCACCAGACTACAAAGCTACAAGCATGAGCTACAAACTAAAAAGCAAAAAAAACAAAAAACAAAAAAAAACACAAAAAGAAACAAAAAAACAAAAACAAAAAAGAAAAAAAACTAAAAAGAAAACAAAAAACACCCTTCTTGCTTCAATTTCCGCCCATTCACGATCATCCTTCAAAAAAAATTAAATCACCGTCTACCAAGATCCTTCTTTAGGTCACTTTCAGTTTCCATCTTTAAAAAAACAGCAAATAAGGCCATTCAAAAATCAGGTCAAGCATAATTACTAATAGTCCCTGGGTCCTTACACCCACGAGTCCGGAGATCCTGGGTACTGTTCCGACCTGTAGGAGGGTCTTCTAGTGGAGTAAAAGTCAACATAGTTTGTGGTAGATTTAAGTCCGTACTGCGCGTTTGAATCTGTCGCCGATGGGAAGTGAGCGCGTTCATCAAAATACGGGTCTTCGTAGCTGTGCGGAGACTGCAAATACAATCGGTAGGAGTCATAGTTTTTTCTATTTGAATCTTCGGGACTATAATACAGCTGGTGGGGCTAGGGGCAAATGAGAAAAATATATTAGGTAAAAGAAGGGGACAGTAATTCATACACAGTTACAGTGGTCACACAAGATGCTATTATCAGCATTGGTAGCCCCCCCAAAACACATGAAAGGAGGCCACAAACTATGTAGTGTCAAGGTACAGTCGCCACACATTCTGCAATGTTCCGACATTGTATAGTGGCCACACAAGGTTGTAGTTCGGCGCTTTGACAATCTGTTTTTCCACAGATCACTTCGTGGCACTATAGCCTGTTTTTGTTGAGAAAGCGTCGTTTCCATGACGGCCGTGTCTATCAAGAGATTAACAGCGACAGGTAAGTTTACTTCATTGTAACCCTTCCAGCAAACTAACCTTGACCCTCCCCTAACCATCCTCGTCCTGCATCTTAACCTTAATCCTCCCATAACCATCCTCATCCTGCAGTTTAACCTTAACCCTCCCCCAACCATCCTTGTCCTGTAGCTTAACCTTAACCCTCCCCTAATCCTAACCATCCTTGTCCCGCAACTTAACATTAACCTTCCCTTCTCCACAGCCTAACCCTTCCCTAACCATCCTCACCCCCATCCTGTAGTTGAACCTCCCATCTCTGCAGCCATACTCTAATCTTCACTGTCCTGCAGACTAAATATTCCTCATTAAACAGGTGTTGCAACGGATACAGCCACGGATATGCTGTAAATTGTGTCAGTGTCAAAATAGGCCATTGCAATGGCAGCTACATCCGGCCACACACTGCCTGATAAATGGGGCCCCAAATAATAGCAGCATTTTTAGACCATTTATTATGTGTTTTTCGAGTCGGCCTTGCATACACTGCATGGAAATTGTGTCAATTCACCTGATAATCAGCCGTTTAGTCCGAGTATTGGCTAGTGTGTAGTTAGATTAATAGTTTATTATGCTGTTCCACGATTCTGTTTTATTTGTCATTTATTTGCTAAATCACCACTAGATGGCACTATAACAATCCAGATTTCTGTGATGTATGTTGTCATGTTCAAAACAAAGATAGATGCTGATGGTCCATTCTTATTGGTTATGTAGCAAGCTCTATGAGAATGTAGATCCATTCATCAGAAATAGAGAGAGATACAGGGTAAACACCAGTCATACAGAGGCTCACAATTCTCAAGGAGAATTTCACGGGCCCTTATTTATTTACTTCAGCCTGCTTATAGTTAATGGACCAGTAAGTCTAAAAAACAGGTTAAATGACATGAGAGCCAATAGCAACACAGAAAAACCCATACAGAAGTGTGTCAGCCAATATCTGAAATGGAAGAAAAGATAGCCAATCAGATTGCAGCTATCCTTTCCCAGAATCCTTCTGGTACTGTTCTTACCTGCTGCCGTCTGTTCTGCTCTCGTGCTGGTGACGAATAAGAACTGATGTAGATAGGAGACGCTTTGCTGGACCCTGGAAATATAACAGGTGTTAGACCCCCTGGGATAGACTGTGCCGTGCTAGACAGGAATTTTACAAGGCAATCAGTACATTTGGAACACAATGTAGAGCAGTCCGCTCGGCACATCAGGAACAAATAGCAAAGAGGCCAATTTAACTGTCACCAAACAGAAGACATATCTTCAATGGACGGTCACAGTGGCTGCACATTATTCTCCCAGATAAAAGCACTTGGATATCTCTGGGAGTTTTAAAGCCATTCTTGAACAGATATATTCCATCTTGTAAACTCTGGGGCCATGTGGAGTCTGACTTCAGACACTGCTGCTATAAAAGGTTCTCACCATTGTGGCATTTTATGGTCTCACATCACTGAACAGAAATAATTTACTTGGGAATTCTAAAATGGACACAAAATAGTCTACTCCAAAAAAACAAAATCTTCTAAACCAAGAAGACGGGAAAAGAAGAGGAGAGAGACTATAAGAGGAGAGAGAGACTAGAAAAGGCGAGAGTAGAAAAGGAGAGAGAGTAGAAAAGCAGAAAGAGTCTAGAAAGGAGAGACTAGAGTAGGAGAAAGACTAGATGAGGAAAGAGGAGAGAGAAGGAAAGAGGAGAGAGAGAGAGAGAGACTAGAAGAGGAGAGAGAGACCAGAAAAGGAGAGAGAGACTAGAAGAGGAGAGAGAGAGAGAGAGAGAGAGAGAGA
>WWET01000576.1:376810-393293 GCA_011038615.1 Limnodynastes dumerilii | reverse complement strand
CAGAAAGCTATGCATCCCATCCAGACTACTGGGACTGTCTGTGTACCAGACCTAGAAAGTTAAGGTAGGCCCTGCCCCGAGCTGTTGGCTTACTGTGTGTGTGTGGTAGTGGCCACAATGTGAATTCAGGATATCTGGATAGTGAGGTTTTTCTTGTGGTTCCAATCTGGATTCTGCCCTTAGTACCTGTGTAAATGAACCATGGTGCATGGACCTTTCTGCTGTGCTGCCTCCCCCTTCCCCTTCCACCTCTCTTAATGTAGTCTGCTCACAAAAGGAAAAGTAGCATCTACAGCACATGCACTGTAATGACCCTGAGACTGACAGAGAGAGACTCAGCAGAACAGCATCACTGGGCCCTTTACTGAAGCTACAGTGCTCAGTACTCATACATGGACATGCTACATTGCAGGGGGCCAGCTGCCACGGGCCTCTCTCTCCTCCAGGCCCTGTAGTCACCCCGCACCCCTTGCACCCCCCTGTAGTTATGCCCCTGGGGCTCAGGCAAGGAAAGGAAAGGAAAATAATGCTAATGGGACATTTCTCTGCTTCAGGGACTAAAATACCTGAATACAAACCGCATAGGGTGACTTTTCTCTGATGGAGCTTGACCAATAGAGCATGGAAGAACTGTCCAGGGCTAGCATGGCTGATTTGTTGCTAGCCAATAAGTGCTTCAAAGATGTATTAAAATAAAAGGGGACTTTTCTGTTGATCGGTGGTAATAATTATCCAATAAAACTACGATCACAATGGAAAATACAATGGACATCTCTCCTCATTCCTTCTACACTTCAAAACTATCAAACTGAATTCATCCTAATCCCAGATTATTAATAGGGCCAGGCTGGCAGAACGGGTAAGGGCCAGATTTACTAAGCTGCAGCTTTGGAAAAGTGGAGATGTTGCCCATAGCAACCAATCAGATTCTAGCTCTCACTTTCTTTTTACATACTAGAGAATTTCAGCTAGAATTTTTCTAAACCCGCAGCTTAGTAAATCTAGGCCTTAGAAGGGAGCTGCCAATATCAGAATAATTCCAAGTAAAAATACGTGTCTCCCAGGGAAACGTGCTCTGTCTGATCACAGGGTCTCCTGCACGCTCCTCACATAGATGTCCCTCTGAGAACTTTAAATGGTAGTTTGGAGTTTAAGCTTCGTTGAAAAGACTGGTAGGGCCGGGACGTGTCAGACAGCTGAACCACTTCAAGTACAATCTGACAACTGTCACAATCCATTACTTATGAGAGGCGTAAGTAAATTGCCTTCAATTCATGCTTTATTCCCCCAGTGTTTATGTTAAAACGGTATCAGGAATCTCATTATACTGGATGACATTCTCAGCCCTTGTTCATCCAGGAAAAATCATCTCTCTATTACTTGTGGCACATTAGATTGTCAGACCTTTGGATCACAAAAATAATGCGCTTTCAGGGGGAAAAAAAGAGAAAGTCTTTAACACGTGAAAGAGATTCTTTAAAAACTGCATTAACCCTGAAAGAACCTTACAGGGTCCGAGAACATGTAGAGGTGTAGTTTAATGCCGGAGAATGTGAGATAGATGGATGCTTGATAGATGGATTGATTCAATTTACTAGGAACATGAAGTATTTCGATTTCTCTGGGAATTTTTTGCTACCAATCGGAATGTGATGACAGAGGAGCAAACCATATCATTCTGAACATGGTGCAGTCACGATCTGTAACTCCTAGCAACAGATTAAAATACTAACAGAAAAATTCTGGTTGGTTGCTATGAGTTACAGCACATTAATACTTACAAAACAGCGTTATGTACAGTAAGTTCTGGTCGGAGGTGGACTTAGGCACCGCCAGACACCAAAGGCAATTGTGAAGAGGGCCAGGTGATGCCACTATGACCCCCACCACTAATTAGTCTTTGGGGGCCTTTACTGCACTTGTGCCAAATAGTCCCCAATTTGTTCATTTATGGGGGATGAGAGTTTTGGGAGTAGCACAGTCATATCAATGGCCCCTCTCCTGGAGCACTGTAATCCTCTGTGGGTGTAGGCTTGGCATCTGCCTTGGGCTCTGCAGCAGTCCCATCCCCTGACTCCATGGTAGTTTTACCACTGCTATAACGGCGATTCTGCTATGACCAAGTGTTCAAGCCCACACACCACATCTTTATTATCAGCTGACAGAAGACAAGGACTTACCGCTATACATATCCTTGTGGACCAAGGACTCCCCCTGGCTGTTATAGTATTGCATAGAGGACTGTGTTCTCTCATATCCAGAATTTGGCTCCCGGATTCCTAACAGAGCTGGTGAGGATGAAGTGCTGCCCACTGCACAGAACAGGGAAAATAAGACCATTACATTCACCATCCAAACATGATCAGCAACGAGGAGCTAAATATTATACAGCAGCATTGTTTCAACAAATCATCCAAATCACAACCTGATCAATAATCAATAACTCCAAGGTCAGGATTGGACACCGACCCCCATACACAGGAGATATGTTGCTCCAACTTTATTGTTCTTTTCCAGTATTTACACAGGAAGATCTCAGAACAGATTCTTACGTCTTCAGGTCATGGAATAAATTCTGCGTTTTAGTCACCTTTATTGCCATGGTAACACTACCTGCTGTGACAGATCATGTTTGTGTTCTCTAGAGAGTAAAGCTGAATGGGGTAACTGGGAAAAGTCAACAAAGAATGACATTAACCACAGGACCTCTCTCTGAGTCTGACTGGAGTGAAACTTTCCTTATAGCCTCTAAATGCTCCCTCAGCCTCTCGGTTATGGAGACACAATTCAAAACGTTATCCCGTTGGTATAGAGTGCCTTCCCTGATCCATCGCTTTTTACCTGCATATCCAGATACTTGTTGGCGATGCCAATGCTGACGTAGGTTCCTACATGCATATATGGTGGGCATGCCCACGCCTTGCCAGCTTCTGGCAAGGAGTAAAAGACACAGTGTGCAAGGTTCTACGCCCTGAAGTCCCCCAAGGCCCTGAGTTCTGGCTTCTATCGATTTCGGATATCCCTTTTAAGGTATATAAAAAAATCCCTCCTTAAACACCTAAACAATGCTGCTAATGCTGTAATTGCAGTCAGATGGAAAACAGCCCTACCCCCTACATTGAAGGACCGGATCATTATATGGCGATGGACGACTTACTTACGACTGCCAAGGGATTCTATCCCAAATTCTGAGACACTTGGTACAACTGGCTGGAATTCCAACATACCGATGACTACCACCTGGTCACTAGTACTCCAGACTGATTGACTCCCCTATCTGCCAATTACCCCTGACACTTATTATTCAACTAGTTTGAAGTTTCTTTGATAATGCCCAACTCAGACACTCCCCTTTCAGCTGCTGTCAACCAACAAGAGCTCTTAAACTATTTCTCGACACTGCCCCCCCTTCTTTTCTTCTCTCTTTTACCTGCTTAACCTTCTTTCGCTATGGCTCCTCTTCTGGACAAAGTGCTTCAATGGTTTACATCTGACAAAGCTAAGCTAGAATGTCATAGCCTATATTTAAGCTTTGATTTCATTGTTGTCCTCTTTGACTTAATTGATGTTCTAATTTCTATGCTCATTGTAAACCAAAATGAAAATAAAGAATTTATTGCATTAAGCACAGGAAAGTGTATGTGAGATCATATACCATGGAGCAGGTGTTCCTGGCAAGGATGTGCTTTGCCGGTTCAATGTTCTGAATTCCGACAGTGAACACGTAGCCACTAATATGCCGTCAGCGTTCACTGATGGGCTTGTTTTCTATCGTTGTTATTGCAACTCCTGTCTGATTGAATACTGTGATGGCGACATGGTTTGTTCATGTTTAATCCTAAACACCCTCGGACACCCGACTTTCAGCAGTCTGCTTGCGGAAGTCGGGTGATCTACCGGAACTACGCATGTGTGCACCAGATGTTTCACAACGGCACTCCTTGGATATGTTAAGGAGTTCCATACGCAAGAAGATCAGTCAGACGGGATGTTACAAGACACCCACATGCCTAATCCCCGCACAGGGCTCACAAATTAGTAGCGTTGGCTGCGTGAGATTCACAGATAAACGTAAAAAGAGGCGGAGAAAATAGTCAGAACTAAATAAATAAGACTACAACCATATGGGCAGCCTGGTGGCTCAGTGAGGAGCACTTGTGTCTCAAAGCGCTGAGGTCATGAGTTCCATTCCTGGACTAGGTCTTATCTGTGTGGAGTTTGTATGTTCTCCTCGTGTCTGTGTGGGTTTCCTTCAGGTGCTCCAGTTTCCTCCCACACTCCAAAAACATGCTGGTAAGTTAATTGGCTGCTGAATAAATTAGTGTGTGTGTGTGTGTGTGTGTGTGTGTGAGTGTGTAACCTTAGAATGTAGCTCCAATGGGACAGGGACTGATGTGAATGTGAAATATTATCTGTAAAGCGCTGCATAATCTGATAGCACTATATAAACACCTGTTAATAGATAAATAATATATAAATATAAGCAGATACTAATAATACAGCAAGGATGAAGCATTTACGTAAAACAAATAATGAGCTAATGGGTTGTTTTTTTTTACTATTTTTAAAGCCTGCTCATAGATAGAGCTGTAACTGAATGGAATCATTAATGAAACAAGAAAATTAAAAATAAAACTTTAAATGAAACAAGTAAAGAGCAGTGTCCTCTGTAATCAGGCATCCCACACCACACTATATTATGTGTTTACATTCAGCTGAACACAATCGGAGGAGGTTATCCCAGGTAAAAAGGTGCCCAAGGCTCTAAGTGATCGTTTCTGTGATACATCTTAACATGTGAAGCTCGGGTTTGCTGTCAAACTGTTTCTGTGTCTGCCAAGCACATTAATGGAAATGAAAGACACTTAGACAGCGGGGACCAGAAGCAGACAGCCTTGTCATAATCAGCAGACATTCGGAGGCGCTACCTCCGTGCCAGATCCACCCGATTTGTGCAATGGGGAATGGCAGCTCGAGATTTGCATGTGCCTCACAGCGAGACTGGTAGACGCCTTAGAGAAGACGCGGCTGTGCCTCAGGCATCAAGGGTTGGCATAATGATGCAGTGATCTTATTATATTTGTGCCCCTCACTAAAGATTGGCCTATCTCAGATTTTATTTAAACCCTATTGCTTTCTGTTGCATGAAGGGAAGGAGAGGAAATTGTGGCCACATGGCTATAAAGGCAGAGACCGAAGCTTTGCCCAATACCCATCGGCCATACATGGCAACTTACCCATCATGCCCAGGAAACTTCCAAAGTTCAAGCAGTGCTCTCTAACTCCCAAAAGAGAATTCCACACCAGTACTAATGCTACGCAGAGGAGCTTGATAAGCAAATTGTGTATTTAAGCCCTGCCCCCAAGGTACAATGCCCCCAGTGTTTGTCAGCTGGACCCTCCTTATGAATTTCCAGAGGGGGGAGAATTTACAAGCTGGCATGTATGCAACTGGCCGTGTTCACATCATGTGACTTTATTAGCACTCACCTGATTGGATCATGGGAGACATCTGCTGATTGGTGGTAGATAAAGATGGGTGGGATTTAAATCGATCACGCTCTAAGGTTGAAACGGGTGTAATAAAATGAGACTGATTCCAACCATCCTGTAAAGAAAAGTTATAAAAAAAAAAAGTTTGGCGGTGTGCGTAAGACTCACTACGCTTAAAACATGAACTTGTCTGAAGTAGAAAAAGGGAGTTGTGTGTAAACAAAGCAAAATGATTCTAGAATCCTATTAATCGTCTTTAGATGTTAATAATCAAATGTAAACCAAATTTTAATAGTTAAATGTGTTACATATATTGGCAATGGTAATGTCATATATTTACTAATGGTGATTTATTAATTTTTTTTTTATTGATTGGCATAAAGTTGGTTAAGGTTTCATGTGCCCCTAATTATACATTCCAATAGCAAATATGTATGTTACACCAATATTTCCTTAATTTTGAGGTGTTACATCTTTCAGCAATACAGCCACTAGAGGGCAGCATTTTGCTTTCCACACAGAGCAAAGGAATCACTAAATGGCAACTTGTAGGGGCTGAATTTAACGCACTTATTATTATTATCATTACCTCATGAATGGGGACCAGTTCAATATTGGAGGAGAGCAATGTATACACGAAACGACAACCGTCTAAGAAATTACCTTTTTGTAAATGCTGCGGAGGTCTCGATATTGCCATAAGGTATTTAACACCTGGGCTGTAGCCTTCACCACTTTCATTGATGTTCTGAAAAGCAAAAAGAATAATTAGTCCGGAACGCTTGAATCGCTGCTGTATTAAGATCACGCACGTGATTTGAGCCAATAGTTATCTAAAAAGTCATAATGGAACCAATGCGGATGTAGGAAAAATAATGGCATGCAAGGACAGCATCATTGGAGACACTAATGGTTGCATACATAACACACATAGACTGCGTCTGGAGTGGGTGGGGGGGTTTAGGGCCGGAGCAATGGGCTGTATCCCCCATTTGCCTGCATAACAGTTTATCGCTCTCGCCCAGGAGACTAGGACAAACTATTATGCAGGCAAATGGGGCCAGTGACATTACTCAAAAGTGGATGCATAGACTGTATAACTACTCTCTGTCATGGATTCTTAGTCAATGCATAGACTGTACTTATATCAATGCTGACTACCTTTACATCCTCCCTGAATGACAGACCCTCCAACATGCCCCATTCCAATAGGTACAGAATATTCTGCCCTTCAGTTTCCAACTGTCAGTTGTTATAGTAACCAAATTTGTTGAAGAGGCAAATTGTTTTTTAAATATCAGTTTATTCATTTAAACCAGGTGAGTGACAGTTGGAAGTTCAGAAGCGGATTAAATTGTGCCTAATGGAATGGGTCATGTTGGAGGGTCTGACATCACTTCCTGCTTAATCGATAGCCACAATTTCACAAATAGATCACCCAAGAAAACATTGACTTCCAAAATGAGGGTGAAAGGTGTGCACCCCTCCCCAAAACAAAAATGGAAAAATTTAACATTGTCAGCATTCAAACCAAGAAAAACTTTACACTTTGCAATGAGACAGTTTAGCATGATTTGCCTGGGAGAAATTTCACATTTTTTTTTTCTTTATAGACTTCATATAATAAAAATTGTGTATTATCCCATAACCCTTACCCTAAATCTCACTATAATCCTCCCCTTATATTACCTTATCCTTAACACTACATTTCCCACAGCCTAACCCTAATCCTCCCCTTCTATCAGCCTAACCCTAACCCTCCCCTTCTATCAGCCTAACCCTAACCCTCCCCTTCTATCAGCCTAACCCTAACCCTCCCCCTTCTGTCAGCCTAACCCTAACCTTCCCCTTCTATCAGCCTAACCCTAACCCTCCCCTTCTATCAGCCTAACCCTAACCCTTCCCTTCTATCAGCCTAACCTTAACCTCTCCCTTCTCGCATCCTAACCCTTACCTTCACCAGCCTACCTCTGCAGCCCTATTGGGAATGGGTATGTAGTCGAAATAGGGTCATAGCTCTAAGTACCCATTCCCAATCGGAATAATCATAATATGGCTGGTGTTCAACACATATAGAGCTGCAATTCAGCTGCTGGTTGTATCTGTGACAAAAAAACGACCATGTAGAACGGCAACTGCATCCCGCGAGATACAAATCTGTTTAAGTGCAGGAAAAAAAAAAAGGTCCTTCTTTTGACTCACAACTTGAGCAAGTTTCCTCTATAGCGATTTCGAGTCACAATCCGCATTTTGAAACCTATGCTTGTAGAATTTAATTAACCGTGATATGACAATGTAACGCTAGTATCATAGGATACACCGCTGTTGCTATAGCTTACGGGAGAGTCAAAAAAAAATAAATACATTTCATCTAATAACATTAATCCAATTTTGATAAGAATTTGGCTTTTCCTTTGTCTTCTTGTTCCTGCTGTGACACCAAACGGCCAAAGGTTTATAACGAAGGCAGGCCATGAATTAATGAACGGGAGCCTGTAAAACTAATGACAGTCTACAGTATTTATGCAACTTCACAAGTGCAGGGCTCCTTCCTCATCTGTGCTGAGCGGCATGCAGTCACGGCCTTCCAGAAATGAATAATTAAAAAGAAAAAGGTTACGGGCTGCGGAGTAAGATGCTGTCTGGCGCAGCCTTGGAATACAGAGGGACATAATAGTTCAATCAGTATTATTTCAGTACTAAGTGCCTGTGATCCAGCGGCTGGGTACTTGCCTATCTCCTTTTCCTTTAGTGATGTTCACCAGTTTCTCAATCCCTCCGGTGTCTGCTAGAGCCTTCGCGTTCTCCATGTTCTTGCTGGTGACCTCATGCAAAGCACAGCAGATGGCTGCCACTGTCTCATCGGACAAAATGTTGGGGCCATTGCCTCCTGGAAGTCTGTTCACCAGGTCTCGCATTGCATATTTGCCTGGGATAACATAAAGACCTGCATTAGTCAAGAGTAGGAGGAAATCAGGCAAAACTCGGGATCCACCTACAAATGGATCATAAAGATTTGAAGACCATGGATCGGATCGATACTCCGTATTCGCAGTTCTCAAGCTCTGAGCGCGGCCGCAGTGGAGATCCCAGCGATATCCAGCGAGGACAGTTCACTCCCCTTATACGCACGGACTTAAAACTCATGGACCCTATGTGTACTATAAATGGGAACAACCCAGCTCCTCTGTCAGCAGTGTCTCTCCTCTTAAGTCTGGATGGGATGGAATGTGTCCCGATCAGGTATCACAGAGCTTGTGCAACCTGGATGCTATCCAACCGAAACCCATGGAGAGAGAGCGTGTGTGTGTGTGTGTGTGTGTGTATGTATGTATGTATGTATGTATGTGTGTTTACAGAGGACTGCATTAAGCTGTCAGTAGCTGGAAAGGTATTTCTAAACAGGTCTCAGAGCCACTGAGTGCTGGGCACAGTCTATAAAGCACCTGCCGGCTGCTGACAGCTTAGCTCTCTCTCTCATGGCTGGCATGTCCTCTATGGGTTCAGAATGTGCAGCTACCTCGGGCTTCCATCACCTCCCATCCACATGGTAGATGTATACCTTGAAATCATGGTTGTTATTCCACTGGGTAGGTGAATAAAAGGGGCATATATAGGTTATGACCAAGTCACCCAACTCACATGACAATACATACCAATTAACTCTTTGTTGCGGACATCTAACGCCATGTTTCTCAAGGCTGTGGCAACTGAGGACACCACTCTGTCGTTGTCCATCCTTAGCAGCTCCACGAGGATGGGCAGACCCTTCTCTTTCCTGACCGCGGCTCTAATGTAAGCTGCAAACTGCAGAGAGAGAAGACCGTCATCACTTACAGTCCCAGCGGATAAGAGTCCAGGTCATCTGTCGTTGGCAGCTGGTGACATATTGACATCAGTAAATACTGCGCGCCATCACATTACCTTCCAGTTACCGGCAGAGAGGTTTTGGAGAGACCCAGCAGAACCTTCCAATGTTGCCGGGTTGGAACTTTCTGCTAGGAGAGTCAGATATGGCTTCACTACAGAGGGGTGCCAGAGCATTTCCACCCCCTTTGGAGACTGAGAGAGTCCAGGAATAGGGCCCACGCCATCCCACTGCAATACCAAAATAAAAAGCAGAGGTTAGAACGTGTACGAAAATTAGGATTACAAAATGGAGTCAAGCTGCCATATTAGCCGAATGTGGGTCCCTGTTGCGAATGGCCCTATTTCGATAGGGTCATTCGCTCCCAGCCAGTTCCGAACTGGCTGGGATATCGATTGCTTATGCTTAGTCCCCCCCTCCCCACAGCCTAACCCTAAGTCGTCCCCCCCACAGTCAAACCCTAAGTCCCCCATGCTGTCAAACCCTAAGACCCCCCGCAGCCAAATCCTAAGTCCCCTTCCCCCTCGTAGCCTAACCTTAAATCCCTGGCAGCAGCGCAAAAAGAATGGGTGAGTATGTGAATCGCATACTCACCCATTCATTAAAAAAAATTTCTGAAACGCAACTTTCGTCTGTCTCTATTTCGCAATGAGAGGATTCACAGTGGGGAATCGCAACGCATTAGACATGTATTATTAAGATATTTGAAATGACTTAATAATAAAATCATCTTTTTTCTGTATGTCCCAAGATCACGGGAATGTGTTTATGTGAAAGGTTCTGCTAGAGAAATAATAACAGAGGTAATGGCAATAAAGCAGGTTCTTTGTGGTAGGAATATGTAATAGGATCATGTCAAGCTTCATACCCCTCCTTTTTAAAGGGAGCCAAGAACTAAAACCTATGTATAATGTATCATTTGATCAGAACAGATTCAGTAGCCTGTGTGCATTAAAGAAACCAGATTTTAATTTCATCTAAGGCTCTTTATATTATAAAAGTCAATTATGATTAAAAAGTCCAGATAAGAACATGTAGGTTTTATTTCTTGCCATGCTTTAAAAAGAACATGGGTTTCTGTACTGGTTACACACTCACAGGAGTTTTTGAAAGTCTCCCGGTAACAGGGAATGCAAACAAAGTGACTGGGGACGCATTCATCACTGTAACAGGACTGTATTGATATATACTGTAGTTTAAAATTCTAGTGACGCAGAGTATAACACGCACTTTATCATAAATACTTATGTGTTTCTTTTTGCTTACTTTAATAAAATTTACATAGAACATAAGCAAAGATTTAGGATTTAATCAAACCCAGTGTGAAAAAGTACAAATATCCCACCCCAAAAGACTGTTAATCCCTTGGCTGTCCCGATTCATAATACAGGGAAGTCAAATGATAAAAGAATATAGGTAAAGGGTTTGTTTGTTACATCTTGTTTTTGCTTCCAATTTATTTGGAAAATGAAACCTTGTATCAGGCTATAACAAAAGTCATATCATGATCGCTGATAATAGGACACAAGTGGATGTTACGACAGTAATACAAGCGTCCGAAGCCTTTACATTTCATGGGTGAATTTTGGTCCTGCCCTTGTCCTATCCAGCTCCGCCCCCCCGGTCTCAAGCCTCCTTGCTATGGGGCCCAAACCAGTCATGCCTATAGGTTACACTGCAAATGCACCATCACCAAGGCAACAGCTACTCATGAATGCACCCACCAGGTCTTCTTGGGGCGGCCTTTTCTTTTTTTTCTTCTTTCTTCCCCAGCAGCTGGAGTCTGAATCCTTACTTGGGGATTCCTTGCAGAAGTCCTCTATTTCATTAATGCCCAGCAATCGGGCCTGAGGCACTTCTAATTCCAGGCGGTAAGATAAGTTTCTCAAGGTACACACGCAGTTCTCCACTGTCTGAAAGAGAAAGCGCACGGTCAGCGTCTGTCCTTCACAGACATTCCACACAGAGAAAATATCCCTGTCATTAGGGCTGCTGCAAAAATACCTCTGTTCTATTTATGTTCTGTTAAGTGGGGATAATAGACAGCAAAATACAGCTGTCCTAATGACTTTCAGAAGAGCGCACAAACAATAGCAGGTGTCACATGATCCTCTCAAAGGCTGGATCCAGACTTAAGAAGGAGCTTGTACTTAAGAGAGCAAAGTTACACCTGGGCTAAAACATGTTGATTGCAGGGGGAGTCAAGGTAATTGTATTCTTTGCATGCAGGGATATATCTTTGAATTGCTTGCTGCACACAGATACTGACCAGCTTTACTATCACACTGTTATTTAGACTTGGGATAGGAAATATCACCTCTCAATTCTAATACTGTTTGCAACAGATAAAATATGACTCCCCTGCAATCAACATGGTTTAGCCCAGGAGTGACTTTAAGTTCTTATTTTAAGAAGATTCTTAAGTCTGAATCAGGTCCTAAATATCAAGCTCCTTCTTAAGTCTGGATCCAGCCCAAAATGTGGACGGTTATAACAATGGGCAGGATCCAGACCTCATTTTTTGGGCACTGCGCATTACACAACTGTCCTGAGATGACCGATCTTTACCAATAAAATCATTGGGCTAAGCTTTAACTTCTGTAACCAGGGGCAGGCGTGTACCATACAGTGTGAGTAAACTATTGCCTGATACAGCTTTGCAACTAAACACAGAGGCTGCAGGAAATTGCCTGTGAATGAGGCTTAAAGAAAAGCAATTGCTTAATGCATTGTAAAGTAGACAGTGTAAAATGGGTTATTACCCCAGGAATAAATAAAAAATACCTTGCTGTCAAAATCCGATGTGTTCACGCAGGTTTGAATCACAAAGAGGAGGGAGTCCACCAGACCTTCACAATATCTCATCTGCTTGCGTGCCTCTTCTCCCGCTGAACTCAGATTTCTGAGGGAACACAAGCGCGACTCAGAAAATAAATACTGTCAGAAGAAAGGATACCAGTCGACAAGGGTCAAATAAAACTAAACCTCAAAGCCGGGACAATGGAACGTGAAGTCTCTGCGGATGGCTAGAATAAGGTAAAATGTCCTTTATATGTAATTAAAGATTTGGCTAAAGGAAAACAAGTTAATGTATGTTGCTATATATCAATGCAATATAACAAAAGTTTCCATGCAGTGGAAAAGACAACAGAGGGCGATGAACAGGTTAAAGCTGTGACCGTCTCGTCTCTCACAGCCTGCTGGGAAACATGGAGCAAAAGTTAGGCTGCATCAAGCAGTTGACATACTCTAGTGCAGGCCTGTACAACCTGTAGTCACCAGGTGCTGTGCAATTACGACTCCCAGCATGCTTTGTCAGTCATCAGCTATGCAGTTAAAGCATGCTGGGAATTGTAGTTTCACAGCATCTGTTGGGCCACATGTTGGATAGGCCTGTTATAGTGCTTTGGCTCTTAAGGAACTTTTCCTATACATATACAAGTGGCAAGAAATCTGCAATGGAATGTCTGCTGTAGCAGTAGCATAATAACATTCTCAAGGCAGTAATGCCTGGATGTCCAAAGCATTGTGTTATGTGAGATGACAAGGACCACTGCTTCTTAAAAATGTGCACTGGGGGCGGTATGCAAACATCCCATTCATAGAGGTGCGGGTCCCCGCTAAGAGCTAATGCTAACAGCTGGTTTTGAACTGGCTGGAAAATCGATTGCTTATGCCTCAATGAGGCACAGCAATCGATCCCCAGAGCACCGAGCACTGTGCTCCGATAGGTAAGTGAAAAAAACGAACCCCAACCCTTCTCCTACTTCTGACCCTATCCCTCACTTCTCCACAGCCTGACCCTTACCCTCCCTTCTCCCTATCCTGACCCCAACCCTCCCTTCTCTCTAGCCTGACCATAACCCTGTCTACTAGCTAGCCTAACCCTAACCCTCCATTCTCCCTAGCCTGACCCAAACCCTCCCTTGTCTATAGCCTAACCCTAAGACCCCCGCCCCCAACCCCGCAGCCTGACCCTAACACAAAGTCCCCGGAGAGGTTACTTACCTCTTCGGAACTGTCAGCGGGATGTCTGTGGCGAAAATGAATGGTTAAGTATACCAATGGCATACTCACCCATTCATAATAAAAGACATTCTACAATTGCTGCCTATTCAAAATAGAGACAGCTGAAAAGGCACTTTTGGCTGTCTCGATCTCTAAGGGCAGCCCATCGGAGCGAAAGATAGGTGACACTGCAGCTGATTAACAAGAGATCAAAGTGTATTTTTCATTTCTGTCTCCATTTCCATTATTGAAGCCATGTGGTCTTAGATAACGGCCATTCCTATAGGCCTCAAGGCATATACACAGTATATAGTAATTTCTTATACCAGTCTAGCCGTGTATTACCTCATGCACCCAGTGGTATTGCGGAGAACCGACGAGGACTGGAATTTCATTTTGTGATCATCGTCAAATGAGGAATTGTTGAGGCCGGAATGTGGAATGATCACAGTGTTTGTCAGCGGAGACAGGGCATCACGTATAATAGTCATCTTTACAGCGTCACACGATGATAAGTTCCACAGGACTCCTGTAAGTACAGTGCACAGACTCATAAAACCGTGACAAGGGAGAAATACAGAACATTCCTCTGTGTTATAAATGGAAGCAGTTATCTTAAAAGGAAAGTATTTTCTAAGGTGAAAATATTTGGACAGCAAAAGCTTTTACACGACCGTAATGTACAATACACAATACAAAGCCTGCGCTTGTATAAGAAAGACATTTCTAAAGCCAAGAATTAATATTTATTTTCACACAATGAACACAAAATGGACATTACGCGGCTTGTATTTAACAAAACCGGGACTACCTTAAGTTCTCCTAAAGGGAATGCTTATGGGCAGCCAGAAAGGAGGAACGCCCACATTGTAAATGCTATCTATATAAGAAGGAACTGCCCACATTGCAAATGCGATATAAGAAGGAACGCCCACATTGCAAATGCTATATAAGAAGGAACGCCCACATTGTAAATGCTATATAAGAAGGAACGCCCACATTGTAAATGCTATATAAGAAGGAACGCCCACATTGGAAATGCTATATAAGAAGGAACGCCCACATTGGAAATGCTATATAAGAAGGAACGCCCACATTGTAAATGCGATTTCCTGCCAGGGAAAGATCCCGTTATTATTGCCATACACCTCTCCTGCTGGCAGATAAGGGGGTACTCACAGAAAAAGGAGCTTTGCAGTGATGACTCCCTTAAAATATCAGACAAAAGCGTTTCTGGTGCATTTATTTGGCGCTTGAAAAGTTTATCTTACCCACTAACCACAACGATGATAATTGGATGATCGGGCCAATGATCTGAAAGGAAAGCCATCTACCAGGAGCTCCTCTGCATACCTTACAACGCCGGAAACAACCAAGAGATCACTGCTAATGACCACAGATCACAAGCAGATCATTCATCTCCTACCTTTTCCTCCATTATTTAAATACTAGTACAGTTGATTTGTCATTTATGGTAAAATCAGAAAATGACATCGGGCCAGATCCAGACCTACGCAAATAATACGCCTCTGTGTATCGTATTAACGTCAACATACCTACGAAGCACGCCCCTAGGAACTCCCCTCAGTTGTCCAAATTTATGCCATCTTACGTTGGCCAAACTAGTAAGTACTAGTAATTAGTAAGTACTAATGGGCGCTTTCACGCACACGGCGGCAAGCGCAAAATAATGGGCGGCCGTAGTTCTGGATCTGCCCCATCATCACTATTGCCATGTGAAATATTCTCATAGACAGAGCGGTCTTGCCTATGGACCATTCTCATCCCTCAGACTAACTTTAATCATCCCCAACTCTAACCATTCTCATCCCTCAGCCTAACCTTAATCATCCCCAACTCTAACCATTCTCATCCCTCAGCCTAACGTTAGTCATCCCCAACTCTAACCATTCCCATCACACAGCCTAACCTTAATCATTCCTAACTCTAACCATTCCCATCACACAGCCTTAATCATCCCCAACTCTAACCATTCTCATCCCACAGCCTAACTTTCATAATCCCCAACTCTAACCATTGTCATCCCACAGCCTAACATTAATAATCCCTAATTGTAACCATTCCCATCCCACAGCCTGCCCTTAACCCTCCCTTCTCTGCAGCCTAACCATGACCTCCTAGCAGCTTAACTTTAACAGGACTGGGAATGGATACCTTGTCAATATAGGTATATATGGCATTGTATGACCAAGCGGTCAGCTTTATCAGTGTCGAACTAGAGATTGCCGCAGTGGTAACTTCATACTTACTATGCTTTAGCCTGCATGACCATAACAGGAACAGTCAAGTTTGCTTGCACAGGAGTCCTACTATTAAAGAGTAAGTCAACCGCAGAGCACGCTAACCTCTTATTTTTAGGACCTACATAGTGATTAATGCAATATTAAACAAGTCTGAGATGAAATACAACAGACCCACGTGGAAAGAGCTCTATACAGTCCCTGCTCCCTCCACGGAAAATCAGCCAGGAGAGACAATACGGTGCTGTGGGCTCCAGTTGATAGGGGATCATCCAGCTGGTTTACAAATACGGCTGTAAATTGAGTTGCTTACACTCTGCATAGTTTATAGTGTAACAAGCAGAAATAAACCAATTAGCTAAAAAGATACAGACTTACCAAAGGATTCTATCTACTTCTAGATTACCAGCTACATATTATTTTATTTTTTTGCCATAACATAATTAAGCATTTTAAAGGGAATATTACCTCTTGTATCTACAGTTCTATGTTTTCTTCTAGGACACAATTATTTGTGGTTTGCCGGTTCTTGCAACAGATTGATTTCTGGCTGTCAGGTGCTGACTGGCGACATTTTTTTATAAGCAGTCAGCACCTAGGAAAGATGGCCCCCACGAGCAGAGGATTTTCGAATAGCTGAACGCCAAAAGGTCAGTTTTTTTTAACCCTAACCATCCCCTTCCTGCAGCCTAACCCTTCCCTAACCTTAACCATCTACTCTCCACAGCCTAACCCTCACCATCCCCTTCTTTCAAGCTAACCCTCCCCTAACCTCAACCCTCCGACATCTTCAGCCTAACCCTCCCCTTCCCCTAACCTCAACCCTCCGACATCTTCAGCCTAACCCTAACCA
>WWET01000576.1:343316-354240 GCA_011038615.1 Limnodynastes dumerilii | reverse complement strand
TCGGACCGAGAATCGTCTAGTGTATGGCCAGCTTTAGAGTTAGGCTGTGGGAGGGGGACATATGGTTAGGCTGGGAGGGTGGGGTGCGCGGGAGGGGGAGACTTGCACCGTATTCGGTGCTACTCCAGGGATCGATTGCCAAGTTCTGAGCCACCTCTTTCTAAATGGAGACTGGTGGCAACAGCAATTCAATTGGCGTATGCATATGATG
This sequence comes from Limnodynastes dumerilii, assembly GCA_011038615.1. NCBI lineage: Eukaryota > Metazoa > Chordata > Amphibia > Anura > Limnodynastidae > Limnodynastes > Limnodynastes dumerilii. The sequence goes on along the minus strand of WWET01000576.1, from coordinate 354,029 downwards.
GTATGTTAGAAAACAGACGATCATGCTAGTTATTTTGAGAGACAGATTCCCCTTTCATACCTGGGGTATTTTTAAAGATTTGACAATAGTAATAGGCTATGATTGTGGGATTTTGTATTGTGGTTCTGAGGAATGTCTATACTATTTGTTGGCAACAAGTAAACTTTAAATGGCATTTGGTACACAAAATGTCACAGAAACGATTGTTTGCAGAATAATACAACACAATACCACAGACAGGGGGTCCCATTTTCTCTCAGAGCCTGACATGGCTAAACATAAATACATATTGCTCATTAAACGCCTACCTCAATCTTGATTTTATGGTCTCCAAAGCACAGATGTTGCAGGTAAGCCGCTGCGTTAGCTTGGACAGACGGGAAGTGATGCTGCAGCATATGAATGACCTCGGGTAATTCAGGGTCACGCCAAGCAAATTCCCTGCAAGGGAGAGAGTCACCATCATTCTCAATACTCAAAAAGCACAAACACTCCCCCATTCCATTCACTATAAATCTCTCCTTACTAGCAATGGGCTTGCTTGATTTTATTTCCAAAAATATAGACATTGGGCCAGATCCAGAACAACGCTTGTGAGAGAATTTACGCGTGGCGGAGACGTAAAATCACCTTTTGGTAAGTACTGCGCACCAAGTACTGCGCATGCGCACCATAGAAAATACGCTCAGTAATGTAGCGTAATTGTGAACGTATGGGCCATTCACGTATGTGTCACGTAAATACTTACGTGTGGGCGTGCCAATTTTACGTGAGTCCAAAATACGTCTGAAATACGTTAAGTAGGCGGGGGTTTGTATTTAAAGTGTACAGTATGGGCGTGCTTAGCTGCGTAAATACGTGTTGCCCATACGTACGTGTGCGGATCACTGCGGTTACGTTGGCAAAAGTTAAGGTAGGGTTTGAAAAGCGTATCTTGACAAAATACGTACATTCAAGGGGTGTGCCTAGGGGAGTGTCGCGTAGAAATACGCTACGCGAATATACGTACAGCAAACGTAGTTCTGGATCTACACTATTTTCATCATTATTCTGCCTTTATAAAATGAGCAGCAGCCATTTTATCCTCCTTGTACATAAGCAGGGCACATCAGCATGAAATGGCCACACACTATAAAACAATCCTGGCCAATGTGTAACAGAGCATGAGGACATGTGTATAACCTGGATGGTGATAGGTTTAAAGGAAAGGTGCAGAAAAATGACTTCACTGAAAGGGTGGTTGATAAGTGGAATAACCTCTCATCTGAGGGGGTAGAGGTAACACAGTAGTAGAGGTTAACCATGCTTGGGATAACTATAAGAATATCCTAAATCTCAAACTTAATGGAGGGTGTAATAGGGTCTACATTCAACATAGTTTAAAAAAAAAACAAATAAAAAACCCCCTAAAACACTCTGATGTCAGGATGGGCCGTGTGGCTCTTATCTGCCGTCACTTTTTATGTGTAAATAACACTTTACATATCATGTAGACACATAGGGGCTGATTCAGAGATACGATTTCCACGGCACTTAGGAGCGTATATTTAGGATCTTAGAAAATTCGCATTACTGCGCATGCGTAGTAATGGTGCAACGCCATGTACGTAGCGGTTAGGAGCGTAAATTCGCTAAGAGTGTAAGTTTGAATCGATCGCAAGCACTTAAGATCTTAAGTGCTGCGAATCTTTAAGATCTTAAGGATTTGCATGGAAATGGGCGGAGGGAGGCAGGGAAATGAGGGAAAGTGGGCGCGGGCTGACACTTGGGATCTTAAATATACGCTACTACGTCACTTAAGATCTCAACTGCCAGCGCAGAGTTAGGGTTAGTCAATGGTGGTCTAATTTTAAGATCCGCCGCTGTTTGCAAGGGGAGTGACTGTTTATGCAGTGGGCTGTAACCTGCTAAGATCTTAACCTTAGATGCGTATATTTGCGATCTTTTCGCAATCGCATCTCTGAATCAGCCCCATAGGGTAGATCCAGACCCACGGGCTAGTTATGTTACAACGCGTAGCATATTTAAGCTAGAGTATATTTCTATGCACTGCCCTAGGCGCTCCCCTCGTTCATAGTTACGCTGTTGATACGTGGCTGGTACGTGCGTTCAGAGTTACGTGGTGTAACATCTGCCACGCACATGCGCAGTAAATACTAATGAGCGATTTTACGTCAGCGGCTAGCGTAAAACCGCTCGTGTACGTAGTTTAGGATCTGGCCTATAACCACTACATGTGTGTATTGGCTTTACTGGATACAAACACAATAGAAAAGAAAAAAGCAAAACATACTAAAAACAACTAAAGGATTTGTAAAATGTCAATATAATAGTTACCTTATACACAGAGATGTTAGTGTTATTAGAAGCTCTTGAATATAACAACACCAGAACACAATGTAAACAAGACAAGCAGTCTTTATATGAACATTAATGTGTACAGACAATACACAACGCACCACATTTATTGTTTTAGTAGGACATAAATGAACTGGTAGCTTGTGAAGAAAAAAACTGACATCACGGCAAACATGACCTGCTTACACAAAAAATATAGTTCTGCTGATCACCGCAGCATGACTAACATCACTGGCTACTTAAAATCAATTTTGCGCTAATCACATTTCGCCTGAGGAATTCATAGGAAAAACCTGGAGGCGTGTGGACAGAAAGGTGCGCAGGGCTGACGGATTTTTGCAGAGCTGGTGTTTTACGGAAAAATGACGTAAACTTCACGTGACCGATCAATAAACCCACCATACACCAGAAAGTACATACCAGCATCAGACAATAAGCAGCTTGTATTTTGCATTGTTACCTGTGGGCTTTCCAGGGTCTGGTTGGAAGATGAAATGAGGAAATGAGCATCTCTGCATTAATGCTACTAACCTCTGCAGTGAAACATAGCAAATGCCAGTGTGAAGGCAACAGCTGGGCTAAATTATGTCAACCAACCGGTAGATCTTACTCATACCTTACTGCAGCATCATTAACGGGCACCGTCATGTTTATTTATAGAACACAACCATATTACAATGTAGAGAAAGAAATGATCTTCCTAATTAAGAATCTGTAGGTGCCATCCTATATTCTGTACATGGTAAGGTAGTGCCATCTCCTCCCCTCACATGTACGTATATAGCTTCCATCAGGGCCGGCCCTAGCCAATTGGGTGCCCTCCCTGACAAGATGCCGCTATAGGCGAGTCGCCGGCCCTGGCTTCCATGTCCTGAACAAACCCTTAACTTTTACAGACACGACCCTTGTGTTTCATGGACTCATTCTTAATGGAGGATCATAGGTAAGGGCCTAGTCAAGCCTTTACTGTACGCTTTAATTACCATCAGGTCTACACGTTGTATGCATGCTGTGGCGTGTTGTGTCGTCACGCCCAGCCCCGCCATAACAAATGCTTTCTTTGCATAATTCAGCATTGTCTGTAGTGTGTGCTGACACGTAACTATCATGTTCACGTGTATACAGTTAAGCATAAAGTGCGCTGTTGTAAACTATATTACGAGGTTGTGAATAATGTTTCTGTATTGTATTTTAACCATGGAAACAAACAAATCACTTTCCTTAGCAACAGATTTAAGCACAGAAATAAGCTATACGCCTGGCAGGGGCAGAGACCGCGTGTTATCAAGCAGCAGGAGTAATTCACATGAACCGGACATCTCATAATAAATTCATTTTGGAAACATTACTTGTTGGTGACATCACACTTTAAAGCAAACACTATTTTAATGGAACGCAAAGTTTAGGTGATAAAATACATGTGTGAGTAGGCGGACATTTTTAGATTCAGATTCAGATTAATGAAATAGCATCCTAACCCCTGTCCAAAATACTACTCTTCATGGTGTTATTGGGGGCAGGCCTTGATTATGCAAATGATGTCATTAAGCCCCACCCAATCCCTACTAACAGTAGGAATTAGAGTATTGATAGACAGGGAGAGGCTGTGATTTGAATAAACTCACAGTTTAAAGTCCATTAAGGGAGATAGCAGGAGAAATGTCAGACGTTCAGGAGTCTCCCATTATTCTCGGATAGTTGGCCTGAATTTAACAAATGTGTCACCTTTAAAGTTCAATTGATTAAACCATACAGTGAAGTCCCCAGGTCACATGATTATACAACACACAGTAATGTCCCCAGGTCACATGATTATACAACACACAGTAATGTCCCCAGGTCACATGATTACACAACACACAGTAATGTCCCCATATGATTATTATACAACACACAGTAATGTCCCCAGGTCACATGATTATACAACACACAGTAATGTCCCCAGGTCACATGATTATACAACACACAGTAATGTCCCCAGGTCACATGATTATACAACACACAGTAATGTCCCCAGGTCACATGATTATACAACACACAGTAATGTCCCCAGGTCACATGATTATACAACACACAGTAATGTCCCCAGGTCACATGATTATACAAAATACTAATGTCCTCAGTGCATCTGAACAGGTCACAAGCATTAGTGTCCCAAATTGACATGATTGTGCCAACAATAACACACAAGTTTATATAATCATGTCAAACAGTAGTGCCCCCAGAAATAGTACCCGAGTTTCCCCACTTGCCCTGCCCCCCTTCTTACACCAATGTTTGTTGGTGACAAGTATAGGTTTATACTGGAGATATTACGATATTACACACTGTGCTGCAGTTCATTATTTAGCCAATAGACGGCACTGTTCTCAGCGTGTACATCTACCTTCAGAATGAAGCCAAGTCTTTGATGTTTTCTCTTTTCTTTAGATTGTATGAGGAAGATTCCATTCTGATGAACTCATTAGTATTTGTGAGGGGAAATTGAAGGTTCTGGAAGCTCCAGGGACACAAAGAGCTGCAGGTGTTTCTATTTTTAGCGTGGATATCTTTATATGCCTTTTTTCCATTATTATCAGAAATTGTGAATATTTGCTTCATTCTCCAAAATCCATAATACTGTACAGAAGTTTGTTTTTTTTAATAAACACCAAATCAACCTTCCTTATTATTATTATATATTGCTACAATGTGGCATCTGATACACTACACAGTCTGCATGGTGTGGCAATTTAACCATCCAGGGGGAACCCATTAACCTAAGCCTTGATAATAACTTCAATCAATATATCCCAGTATATCCCAGAGAAAGGCACATATTTGTAATGCCCCGGCAGCAGCTTTTTATCTTAAACGAGCTATAACAAATTCAACATCAACGTTAAAAGGAGCTGGGGGCTGCATTACATATTATATATATATGTTTCTCCTCTAATATCTGATTGGTTGCTATGGGGTTGCTTCAGAGAAAAGCAGAAGCTCTGCCCATAGGCATGTACTGGGTAAACCATAGCTAGAATCTGAGTGGCTGCTATGGGCTACACCTCTACTTTTATCTTGAGAGCAACCAATCAGATTCTGGCTATCATTTACCCAGTACATTCCTGAACATTATTCCAAAAATCTGATTGGTTGCTATGGGCAGCACCTCTACAGTTCTCTACAACTACTGCAATCTCTACAACTACCAAGGAAATGTACTTAATGAGACTCCTATAGTGCTGACCAATCAAATAGTTGTGGTACCACAAGACCTAAACTTTCAGCACAGACGTCGTAAATAGAAAACATTTCAGTTTCTTCAAAATCAAAAACGAAGAAGCAGCCAGGAGACATTGCACAGTCAGGACACTCTGTACCCGATTAGAAAAACACCCATCTCCCTCGTGTAAGAGGTGGCTGCACCCTATCAATCACTTGCCAATAGCGGGAAATTGAAGGTAATTTGCCAATTACAGCTGGAATTACCCAGCAAGTCCCTTTGGACGCCACTGAAGAGTCTGACAGAGAAGTGAGGCAAAAAACAAAAATGATAATATACCGGAGGAGTGTTAAAATGACAGGGGAAGAGCCAAGGTGCTTATTAAGGGCTTAGCAGACATTATTGAGCCACTTAGGAAGTATTTGGTTGGAGAAGCCTGTCTGGGAAGGAGACAGCACAAAATCTAGTCCTGGTGAAGAGGATTTCGCAGCCAAATACAAAGTACTAATGTTACTACAGTCAGTACACCACCTGTGGGGCATTTGCCCAGGGCCCACCTCCCGGGTTCCGAGGGAGGCCCCACCAGAGCTGTGGCTGCCTGCTGCAGTATATTAGTGGCAAGCCACTATCCATACTCACTGACTCGGCCACTGCTACTTCCCAGAGGCTTTATATACAGAGCAATGGCACGCTACGCATAGACTCTGTCAATGAACATGGCAGCTGTCAACTTATCAGTCATTTATAGACAGCGCTCAGAGCACAATATCTGACCTAGTATAGGGACTTTCACTGTTTAGAGTTAGGACCACAGCAGAAAGGCTGTGATAGTGGCTGGTGGCTTATCATATATTTGCAAATGTATGTAACTAACGTCTCTGCAGGTTTTTTTTTTTTACAGATTGAATGTTACTGGTTGGTGGCAGTGTTTATTTTCTTTCCTGTGTTTCTGATAAAGTGTTCTCCATTCACCCCTCTCTCTCTCTCTGTTCTCAATTCTACCCTTTCCTCACACTCTGTGTTTTGTACGCCCCCCTCTATGCGTTTTCTATTACCCCCCACTCTCTGTGTCTGGGATTTACCTTAAGCAGGGTACACACTTGGGCTTTTCAACAGATAATCTTCCCAATCACACAATCAAAAGGCCATTTCAGCAGATATCTGACCAGTGTGTACTGTCCAAACACGCTCAAAAATCTTGAAACCATCTGTGACCTTTTGGAGCTCCTAATATACCAGATCGACCATGGAGCCACTAGTAAGATATCTAGTGAAAGGGCCTTTTGATTGTGTGATTGGAAAGATTATCTGCTGCAAAAGCCCCAATCATACAATCAAAAGGCTGCTTCACTAGATATCTTACCAGTGGTTCCCTGGTTGATCTGGCATATTAAGAGCTCCAAAAGATCAAATCAAAAGATCACAGATGGTTTCAAGATTTTTGAGCCTCTTTGGACAGAACACACTGGTAAGATATCCTATTTACTGTGGTTCTACATATATCAACCTGCACAAGAAAAGTTTGGAGTATGCAGTCAGTTGAGCTGCTGTGACATCACTTGCCCTGCTGACTTAACTCAAGTGAACTTCTGCAAAGAAAATTGGCAAAGCTGTTAGTTATTCTGTTCTTGCTGCTGTGTTAAACTCCTTTGTTGCCATGCAGGTGAGCACAATGGCTCTGCAAAACTCAGTCAATTGGTTTACATTAGGAAATACAGGAACAACGTAAAAGCCTCTACTTGCCTGGGGTCCTTCTGTATGCTGTCAATTGATGGCGATCTTGTCGTCCCATCATCCACCGGGGCTGTTTGTGGCATCCTGTTGAAGCCGCTCTCAGAAGCCCGGTAGGGCATTGATCTGTAGGGGTCTGCATAGGTAGCTGCAGTGTTGAGAGCATAATTATTTCTTTGGTATGCAAGTGTGTTACGTTGACTCAGTGTCCTTTGTAGATTACCCGACCCTAGCAAAATAAAACAACACGTTCATACCAGCACTCTATAAGCAAGATACGGCTCCCATTTACCCAACAATCAAATAAAAAAACACATGGGTCTGGATTCACAGTTACGTAGTTTTCGTCTTACATAAGTTGTTTTAAGAATTGAGCTACTACGCAATCTACATACAGAAATGGTACGTAGATAACGTTAATAAGCTACTACACATGCGTGGTAGCTCAATTCTTAAAACAACGTACGTAAGATGAAAACTACATAACTGTGAATCTGGGACCATAATGCTCAGTGTTAAGACATGGGTGATGAAAATGACAGCTAGTCCAAGTTCTATAATAGGACTGGTCAACCTGTGGCTCTCCAGGTGTGGAGAAACTGACTCACAAGCATGGTTTGACAGCACAGGCATAGCCAATACCTGACACAGCATGCTGGGAGTTGTAGTGTCACAACACCCGGGGGAGCCAAAAATTGGCCAGGCATGCTCTATAACAAGACATTGGTGGCAAAAACCTACGTCTTACCAAATACGGAGGTCGGTAACAGCTAAAGAAAAGATGGGTCAACAGTTGCTTTGAGGGACATTATAGAAGAGAAGGTTAAAAGACCGATGTTAAGTTTCTGCATGCAGACCGATACTATACACGTCTTTCTTTTTAGTGAATATTGTGCAGGATGATGTGTTATTAAATAACATTGTGAATGATAAATGCTGATTTTACCTTTGTTTTCCATGTCACTACACCAACAAGTTGGGGCCTCGCAGCTCCCAGCACTTGCTTGGTCTACCAGTTTAGATTCTTGACAGGGTTAAAAATAATTAAGAACACACACAAAAAAAAAAAAAAGGTGACATTTACATCCCTCTCACCGGTATTATGATGGCAGGGCCTAAGCCCGCAGTTTCACAATATTATGCAAGCTTTTCAATACAGAAGGGGCTCAAGTGGGCCCTGAACTTCCTATTATGCCTCTAAACCAGGGGTTCTCATACTAGTACCACTGGTGGTACTTAGAGCACTGTCAAGTGGCAATTAGGGCATCTGTGCAGTGACCTACGATAACAATTGGCTGCGGACATAATTAATAAAAATATCTTGGGGGCTAAATGGCATATGTAGAAATTGCACCTTAAAATCAGAGCAAAAATATGTAAACAACAATAAAAAAATGTAGGTTTTGGGTGTGTGTCTACATGATATGCAAAGTCGTGCAGGATTCCATAGTGGGAACCTGGTACTCCCCCAGAAAAGGTTGAGAACCGCTGCTATAAAGAGTGAAATCACTCTTACTAACAGCACTTTCCACTTATTATAATATATTTAAATGAGGCACCAGCAGCTAGTTACTTGGGTAACCGGTAGCTCAGTATTAAAAAAAAGAGAAAGAAAATTAAACAGCGCTATGTGAATACGATATAGTGATATAAATTAAAAATGTTCTTGATCTCAGAATGGCTGAATGAATGCACAAACACAGCGATGGGTACTATAAAAACAACAATATTTAATAATAAACAAACACATCAAAAATGTATATATATGTAAATATATCACAACCAGCAACAGTATATATCTTATGCCTGAAACTATATTAGGAGCAAGCTAATTCTGGCTGCACAGTGATGATTTTCACTTCAGGCATGAAAAAGATCCACACAGGAACGAAACGCGTCGCCTTGTTAACACGTATCTGGCTTGCTACATCTTTCATTTATTCCACCACGTTTGTTTACCACGTGGAAGCGTGCTTCTCATATATTGGATTCCTGAGGAAAGCTATTTAAAAGACCCGGTGGCCACCAATATAAAACATACCAACGGGACACACACAATGTGGATTCTAAGATTCCGGACCATCTGCTGCCCTTGGAGGGAGACAGCAGTGACCGTTTTCCAGTACATTGAGACTCGAACATAGGGCTTCTAAGTGGACTGTTTTGGTAAAGTTTCATTTAACAATGACAGTATCGTTCTGTTTATATGAACTGGGATCCTGCAAAACTATTCAGTTCTGACACAGATGCGATACTGTTGCTGGTCGTGATATATTTATGTGTATACATTTTTTATGTGTTTAGTTATTTATTATTAAATATTGTTGTTTTTATAGTACCCATCGCTGTGTTTGTGTATTCATTCAGCCATTCTGAGATCAATAACATTTTTTTATTTATATCAATATATCTTATGCACATAGCGCTGTTTTATCTTCTTCCTATGCCTCTAAACTGCAGTATAGTAATTAATCTGTCATTTTAACCCTTGTAGGTCAAGAGACATCACACCACATGCCCTTAATGACCTACGCCAGGCAACCGCAAGCAAAATACGAACCTGCGAGGCTAGAAAGCCTGCAATATATTAAGCCTTTTATAATGCAAAGGAGCAACCTATTAGAATACATCTCTGGTCTGCACTGACAGGCGTGTACAACCATCACACCTAATGGATGTTTAATAGGGAAGGTTATTTGCATGAGGTCAGGGAGGCTAATGGGAGGGCGTTCTCTGACAAGTTACAAGGAGGACTGGGTTGCCAAAATAAGCCATTCGTAAAGTATGGGCACAGGGAACGGTCAGGGATCAGCACACAGAAGATAAGATAAACCTTTATTTTTTATTTTTTTTAATGGTCGTGTCAGATCTCCGCAACTTTACTATAACTCCACACATTATTAACGTGGAGATGTTCAGCAAAGGCTATTTTATACCAGAATTTTTATTATGCTGTAAAAACTAAAAGTGACTTATTATGAACCTCACGGCTGTGTATAATGAGAATAATGAAGAAGGATGAGAAAGAGCACAGACTCCCGGTCATATCTACAGTGTATTAATACAGAAGGTGTCAGGAGAAGCCAATATATCAGACGTAGTAAAAAACGAGCTTAAACTAACTCTTTAAGTATCCATGGCGGCTCTATGGACAGCCCTCACTATACAGCGAAGCGACTGGACAAAGGGCATGTTTTAGAGTTTCCATTTTAATGTAATTAATCCCTGCGCAGCCTAACCCTGACCATCCCTGGGAACGAGTGTGGGTCTCGAAAGGACCGTTCGCTGATCGATTGGTTATGCCTCATTAAGGCATAGCAATCGATCCCCAGAGCACTGAACACGGTGCTCCGAAAGGTGAGTTTCCCCCCAACTCGGCTCCCTAACCCAAAATCTAAATCTCCCTCCCCGCTCCCTAACCC
>WWET01000576.1:317324-332775 GCA_011038615.1 Limnodynastes dumerilii | reverse complement strand
GGCCCTGACCCGCTATCCGTACCGATGGGTAGCGGCTCCAGCCGTTCACCGACCGCTGCTACTCCCCGGCAGCATCTACACAATCTCAGCATGCTACTAATATACTGTAGGAGGCGGCCATGGCTCTGTATATGAACCTGGCGGGGGTTGGGCCCCCCCAGGGTGCAGAATCTGGTTCAAGCACCCTACGGGCAGTACTTGTGTTGAGAAGGAGTGTAGGACCCCATTGCGAAATATCGAAATAGGGCCGTTCACTCCTAGCCAGTTCCGAACTGGCTGGTATACCGATTGCTTATGCCTTATGCCATTCGGTGCTCCGAAAGGTAAGCAACCCCACTTCCTAACCCTAAGTCTCTCCCCTCTGCAGCCTTACCCTAAGTCTCCCCCCTCACAGCCTCTCCGGTGGTTTGGCGGAGGCACTTACGAAAATAAATGGGTCGCAATCGCATACTCACAAATTAATTAAAAAAAATTCTACAACTGCTATCATTCGAAATATGGACAATCGAAAAGGAACTTTCAGCTGTCCCTACTTTGTGATGAAGTAGATCACTGTGGAGACTCGCAATGGTTGAGAAGAGTGAGGAAGGTTTATGACAGAAAGCAGCCAGAGACCTTATCCTTTCACATAACATTTCACAAGCACACAGATCTTTATATGTGATTATTACATTAACACAAGGTTAAGTCACACAGAAACGTCATATCATTAACACATACAGCTCTGTGTAAAAGGGGCTGTTACCTTTTGGACATACTAATAATTAGGAGATTATAAAAAATGGCATTAAGGTGATATCTCTCTGAATTTCTGTCATCTTTGCACTTGTACAGTCTCTGCATTTAAACACCTATTCTTGGCTACCGTCTACAGATAATTATTTCTTCAAATCGAATACTATTCATCTAAAAGCAATTACAACAAAAAATAGCAAGCGGAAATTGGGCAATTTGTTATTGATAATTGCCGTTCCCACCTGGCATGATTTTCCTGATCTAGATTTCTCAGATAATTGTTTCATCTAAAACAGCGTTCCGCGTTTTCAAACTACTGTACATTTAGCCCGAGGCACAGTGAAGGAAGGGCTGCAGAATGCAGAGTGACATTTTAAAGGAAAGCTCGTCATTTTCCTTACTTTATCAAAGTGATTAAGCTGAGACATAGACAAAGAAAAGCAAATTATCTGCTGACATTGTACTTTACTGTCATAACAGTCCCTAATTATTATGTTGTGTGGCAGACATTTAAAACGGCTCGCTTCATAAATGATTGGATAGCACAGATAAATAAAAAAGAAGACCTTGTGGCTGATTCAGAGGTGCAATTTTGTCACAATTTGTAATTAAAAACTGCCGTGCTGAACAATTTACAAACATAACACTCTTTTTAGAAAGCATGTCCTGGTCCTGTTGTGTATGCTGGCAGATCAAATGCATCGCTAGGTGTTACATAGGTGCAATCTCTAAAGCAGTTGTGTGTGAGCGGAGTAAAGGCAATACTGAACTTTGCCCATCACTCAAATACCCCCCTTCCTCGTTTGCAAGGTATCACATACCTGTATAGCCCAGGGCTCTGAAGAGAGTGCATTTTCATAACTGTGTTTTTCGGAAATGCAAGTGAAAATATTATAAAATATCCTCAGTCCTCAGGTGCAGGTTGAAATTTAGAGAAGCCCCTTGACAGGATCCATAACGAAGTACGAACATTGGGGTAGATCCAGAACTACGTTTGCCGTACGTTTATTCGCGTAGTGTATTTTCGTGTGCGTAAATTCTTTACACTCCCCTCGGCACACCCCTTGAACGTACGTATTTTATCAAGATACGCTTTCCAAACCCTACCTTAACTTTTTTGGAGTAACGTAAAATTGACACGCCCACACGTAAGTATTTACGTGACACATACGTGAATGGCCCATACGTTCACAATTACGCTACGCTATTGAGCGTATTTTCTATGGTGCGCATGCGCAGTACATACAAAGAGGCGATTTTACGTCTCCGCCACGCGTAAATTCGCTCAGAAGCGTTGTTCTGGATCAGGCCCATTGCACGTAAGTCTCTGCCGCACAATCTAGCGACACAAAGCGCAACCCTATATACCATACGTAGTATGAGTAGTGCACTCACCTCACATGTACAGAACCTCTGAGCCCTCGTTTCACGCCCAAGCTCCTCCTAAAATGAGACTAATGCGTAATGGCAAAACGTACGCACGGGCTTAACCAAGCGCTAAAGCAGGGTACACACTGGGGCTTTCCAGCAAATATTCTTTCCAATCACACAATCAAAAGACCGTGTTAGCAGATATCTCACCAGTGTGTACTGTACACAGATCTCCTAACAGACAACACACACTGCAAAAAGCAGAGGATATCTTTCCATCGATGATCTGGTAAATTAGGAGCTCCAAAAGATCAAAATGTATTATGTTATTTATTAACAGGTTGTTATATAGCGCCATCAGGTTACATAGTGTTTTATATAGAATATTTCATTTTCACATCAGTCCCTGCCCCCATTGGTACTACATTCTATACACACACACACACACACACACACACACACACAGGTTTATTTATTCAGCAGCCAATTAACCTATCAGTATGTTTTTTAATGTGTGGGAGGAAACCCATGCAGACATGGGAAGAACATACAAACTCCACATAGATAAGGCCTAGTCCAGGAATCGAACTCATGACCTCAGTGCTGTAAAACTACTACTCACTGAGCCACTATGCTGTCCCAAGGATAGGTTTTGAATTGGTGGACAGTGTTACAAAACAAGCAGTTTTCAGGAGTCTGCAATACTTGAGATACTAGGATATTATTATTTATTAACAGGTTTTTATATATAACGCTATCAGATTACTCAGTGCTTAACATTCACATCAGTCCCTGACCCATTGGAGCTACACACAGACATGGGTTAATTTATTCAGCAGCCAACTAATCTACCAAATGTTTTTTGGAGTGTGGGAGGAAACCTACACAAATACTGGGAGAATGTACAAACTCTGCATAGATAAGGTCTAGTCCAGGAATTGAACTCATGACCTCAGCGCTGTGAGACACAAGTGCTACTCACTGAGCCACTGTCCCGCCATATGGGCAAAAGGTCCCAGAGCGTCATCTTTTGAAAAAGCCCCAGTGTGATCCCAGCCTCAGGGCCGGATTCCCATTTGAGAACTACAGTATTCTGCACGCTTGGAGAAATGTGCGGAACACTTAAAAAAAATATAAAATAAAGTCCTAGTGGCGCATCCACCATCCGCACATAAGAGAATAGGGGGGAGGTGGGGGTTACCGCTCTCCTGCATGTGGGGTTGTGGATCACCAATTTAGCGCTGACTCTGGATCTAGTCCTTAGTGTGCGCTATCAGCAATCGCGCGTAATGCGCTCTGATGCATAATCGCCATGCACTAAGCGTACGCATGGTGGGCTGTCGTACGCAATTCTGGATCAAACCCAGTTTTTCTAATGTTGATATAACAAGATATTTGAATATGACACAAAATAAGCATAATACATAAATAAAAGTTCATATTGTAAGTATGTGTGTGTGCATATATGTATCACTGTATGTGTATGTATATGTATCACTGTATGTGTATGTATATGTATCACTGTATGTATATGTATCACTGTATGTGTATGTATATGTATCACTGTATGTGTATGTATATGTATCACTGTATGTGTATATAATTCATAAAACCGGTGACAAAGTATTTGGTTGCATCCACGAGTTGCTCTGTACTCACCTGTAAGACTGTCTGGCCGCGGTGGTACCATTCTTTCATAGATGTCATATGGCTGATGGCCAAATTGATCAATGTCGTGGGTGTTCCTCTGTAATGTTCCCATGTGCTGTGGCACTGCAGTCATTCCAGGTCGTTTGGGAGAGGTTGAAGATCCCATAGGAGCTTGGCACGTTGGGCCAACTCTATTTTGTGGATCAGTCAAAGTCAATGGCGAACCAACTCTGACAGAGGTGCCTAAGGTTTGATAAGCGGTGGTCATGCCATTGGGGTTGGAGTTTTGCCTAGAAGTCAGGGAACTGATCCTTCGTACACCAGTTGGGGAGTTGGCCCTCCGCATGGTGTACGGCGACGCTGCTCTCTGAGAAGGTAACGTCGTAGAGGAGTAGGTGTTTGATGCGGGAAGCGGTTGTGTATCTGTAACAGATGTGGAGCCATATCCGCTTCCCAGAGAAGTTCTCAATGACCCTCTAGATGGAGACACTCCAGAGCCAATGACATATGAAGGGGACTGTGACCTTGAGGGAACAGAACTAACACGCCGTACCGCTCGGTTGGCTGCCATAGTATTTGATGGCTAAAAAAAAAAACAAACAAAAAAAAAATTATAGAAGATAAAAACATTCAGTGAATGGTATATGACGCATATTAAGCTAATTTCATGTAGATGAGGAGTAGTACACAGACAGTGAATTTAGCATATGCAAACCCAGTCAAAAAAGTTAATAACATTTGTTTGACAATCTCGCCCCAGTGAATCCATGCTACTTGGGATTTTGGAAGTTGCTGGATTTAATATATTTAACAACTTGTTCCTTTATTGGGATTTCTATCAACTTCCCCACTACCGATGTAAGGCTCACCGGTCGGTAATTGACAGCAACTTCCCTAATACAATGTTTATACAGAGGTATTAAATTAGTTATTTTCCAATCTATAGGAATTGCTCTTGTTATTGGGGAGTGGTGGAATCATTTTGTTAGTTACTTTGCAAATACCCATCTGGTCTATTTAGTCTCCTAGGATGTATCCCATCTGGCCTCTTTTAGTCTCCTAGGATGTATCCCATCTGGCCCCATTGCTTTGTCCATTTTCAGCTTTGAGAGTGCAGTTAAGACTCGCTCCTCAGTGAAAGAACGTGTAATTACCTTCTCAGTATCAATAATTTGGCATTGTAACTGCGGTCCCTTCCCCTCGGTTTCTTTTGTGAATACTGAACAGAAGAACTTGTTAAAATGATCTGGCACAGCTCTATCATCTTCAACAGAATTCCTGGAGCCAGATTTATTAAGCTGCGGTATTGGAAAAGTGAAGATGTTGCCTATAGCAACCAAGCAGATGCAAGCTCTCACTTTCTTATTACATACTAGAGAATGTCAGCTAGAATTGGATTGGTTGCTATGAGCAACATCTCCACTTTTCCAAACCCGCAGCTTAATAAATCCAGCCCCTAATATCTGCTATTAGTCACTATATACCCCACTTTTGTTTGTGCCTTTCATTTAACTAATAAAAAAAAACAAAAAAACAAAGCCTTTCCCGCTTTTTCGTACAGAGAGCGCCAACACCTTAAACACCGGATCGTAAATCCTCAACCAAACTGACTTTGGAGAGTCTGTCATCTGTAAGCACCACATCTTCTATGACTGCATCATTGCGAGTGGGCTTTCTCACCAACTGCTTGAGGGATGCTCCCTGTAATGGATGTAAGAATGTCACCACTACTAATGGAACTCGCAGTAGACTCCTCCCAATGGACTTCAGGTAATTAGTCGAATGGGACTAATTATAGCATATAAACTTTATTTAAATTCTCTAGAGTGCCTCCTTTATGCTCTTTCTGTATAAATATCACACTTGGGGTCAGATTTACTAAGCTGCGGGTTTGGAAAAATGGAGATGTTGCCCATAGCAACCTATCAGATTTTAGCAGACATTCTCTAGTATTTAAAAAGAAAATGAGAGCTAGAATTTGATTGGTTGCTATAGGCAACATCTCCACGTTTCCCAAATCCGCAGCTTAGTAAATCTGGTCCTTGGTTTCAATTGTATTTACTCCTTCCTTGCTAGACAAATTAATGTCATATCTGAAATTTGAGACAGGGGGCATTAACTTTACCCCCCCACCCCACTAAGTGGCAAGCTCCTGATAAATGAAACCTACACAATAGACCAAATACTAAAAGAGAAAGTATTAAAACTAATGAACATGTAGATAGGCTTTTAGAGTGACACTTAATAAAAGGCAAGGACAAGATAAAGGCTGATGAACCTGCAGAATATAAGTAAAATTACCTGGGCAAAGGTCTGACCCTCAGCCCTGGATGACCTCACCATATGGTTACTAGTGGATCCGGAGAAGGAGTGTTGCTGACGCAGTTCGGCTTTCCCCACGCTGTGGTTGTGGAAAGTACCAGCTTCCTGGTAACCGCTGTCAGAGTAGGAATTCATTTGGGTCGAGCTCCTTGAATTTCCTAAAGATCCTGAAAAGCAAAAGGGGAAAAAAAGGGGGTGAGCTGCACAGTAAAGAGAGGGGGACGCAGCAGAGTGGCTGAGCATTATCTGGGTAGTAGGAAAAAGCAGAGAACAGACCCTCACTTTCATGGAGAGAGGTTTGCTCTGGTGAATACATGGTTACTGGTTCAGGCTCAGGTCTAATGAGGAAGTGGTTGGGATGGGTAGAGTCAGGCAGTCTCGGCTTAGGGGGACCTCCGGATGATGTCTCTGAAACCAAAAATAAAACATTAACTTGTGACAGATAAATTGTTTTGTAATCCGTGAAAAAACACAATTTATTTACATTTTAGTCAGTTTCATTTATCTTTAATAATTACCCACTGACTTCTCTACAGAGTCACGATTATTGATGTATTAAAACATAAATATTTTAAATAAGAGAGCTCATACAACAGGCAAATATATTCCAAGAAGGACAGGATCTCAAACAAACTGCAACAGAAGTAATTTTTTGTCGCTTTCCCCCTCACCACAGACTAACCCTAACCTTCCCCTTCTTTTCACTATCCCCTCTCTACAGCCTAACCTTCCCCTTCTTTTCACTATCCCCTCTCTACAGCCTAACCTTCCCCTTCTTATAACTATCCCCTCTCTACAGCTTAACCTTCCCCTTCTTATAACTATCCCCTCTCTACAGCTTAACCTTCCCCTTCTTTTCACTATCCCCTCTCTACAGCCTAACCTTCCCCTTCTTATAACTAACCCCTCTCTACAGCCTAACCTTCCTATTCTATTAACTATCCCCTCTCTACAGCCTAACCTTCCTGTTCTATTAACTGTCCCCTCTCTACAGCCTAACCTTCCTATTCTATTAACTGTCCCCTATATGCAGCCGATTTCAGACCCGATACTAAGCTGTCGGCTGTATTAGTGTTTAAAATCAGCTCATTGTAGTGACAACTACATCCTGGACAAGTTTGGGTTGGGTGTTGGGTGTATCAACCCTGGCTGGCTGGCATATAAGGCTTTGCATACAGTGTTCCGCACTGGAATGTCTTAACATAATTCACCTGTTGTACGGTCTGACTTTTGTATTTCAAATTTTATCACCAGATACGCTACTCCGCCTGTTTTGCAAGTACCAGGACCCACAATTTCTGATGACAGACCTGACAACAAACAAACACCACTTGTCTTGTGGGTAACAAGCGATAGAAGCCATTTGCACGCCTCATCATTTTAATCAAGCATGGAGCTGAAGACACTTCAAAACACGCGTTCGGCGGAAACATTAGAAACATCACTCAGATTCTGAATTAACCAGAGTTGAATTGTCACAAAAATGATCATAAATAAGAAACAAGCAAGCTGTGAAAGCAGCACAAAAAAAAAAATAATAATAATAAAAATAAAAGATAAATAAACCCACAGCAGCTCCAGCATCTCATCAAAATCATTTCTTTAAATGAACTCATTCCACGGGATGCCAAGAACCCATTCGGATGATTTAATTTTAGGTCTGCCGCTGGATGGCTGAAAGTACTTTGCAAATATTTTAGGCTTGGTGAATACATTACAGCTGCTGATACAAGATGTGATGTGTACAATCACCTTATGGAGAGACCGGAACAGAACTAATCCTTTACGCTGAAACGATCAGTGCTGCTGACATGCTATAAAAATCAAACAGCGCTTCATGGCACGTAAAAAAAAAAATAAACACTTCAAATAGAACACTGGCAAACTGAGGGATGTAGATAATTGTACAGTGTCAAGAGACAAACCTGAGAGCTTTGCTATATCTATTTTCCTTTATTTCCAGCAGCGGAAAGGACACTAGAAATGCAATAATCTTACAATAATTTCCCAAACCAGTGCCCCAAGAACCATCCAGTTCTTATACGATCGTACATGAGCCATCTACATCACTACTTCTCCATGCAGACATCTCCAGTGCCATCCGAGCCATTCAAACTGCCCTTTCTATTTATACCCTATGGAAAACAAGCTGAAACGCATGTGGTTTGCCGGTACAGTGATCTGTTTGCCAATAGCAACTGCTGCAGCCTTCATTTTAAAACATGGCGGTGACGCAACTCCTGGGGCCAGATTTACTAAGCTGCGTGTTTGGAAAAGTGCAGATGTTGCCAATAGCAACCAATCAGATTTTAGCTGACATTCTCTAGTGTGTAATAGGAAAGTGAGAGCTAGAGTTGCTATGGGCTACATCTCCACATTTCTAAACCCGCAGCTTAGTAAAGCTGTCCCCTGGAGTCGAAGATTTGCCCAACGGAAGGAAAGTTTATTAGGATAACCCTAATCCTTCCCTAAACCTAAGCCCTAACCAATTACTCTTTGCGAATCCCCGCTGCAAATCCTTTCTTTGCAAATTAGGGACAGCTTTAAGTTGCTTTTCGGCTGTCCCTATTTTGAATGCAAATATTTTCAGAATTTATTTAATGAATGGCTGAGTATGTGATTTGGGGGGAAAGGGGGCTCAAGGTAAGGCTTTGGGTGTGTGTGGGGGGGGGGAGGACTTAGGGTTAGGGAGTGGGGTTCCTCCCCTTTCGGAGCACCAAGGCATAAGCAATTGATATCCCAGCCATCTCAGAACTGGCTGGGAGCGAACAGCCCTATCAAAATAGGGACCCACACTCCCAATTACCGTAGCTAGAGATTTTAGCACTAGGGACAAAAAGGAAAAATGGTGCCCCCTACTTTGTATTAATAACAATTTATCCTTAAAAATGAACTTAAACAAGTCGAAATAGGTACCCATTCCCAAAAGCAATCTGTTGGCCATGAAACAAACGAGAATAATAATTGGATAAATAAATGATAAATCGTGATTCATTCTGACTGTGACTATTCAAAATAGATCAACATATTTATTACTTAATAAATCATATAAATGTTAAAATTCTATTTATAAACCCTCAGATACCAGCTGTAAGTTATATATAATAGAATTATGAGAAAGAGAAAGGGATTACCCAGAAACCATCTTGGAAAAAGCCTTAGGTGGGATGACACTACAATTTTTCAGACAATCAGATATTTTCTGACAATTTGATTGGCTGTTTAGCTATGTGCACCCTACACATGAATTCAGGTAGAGCTTTCATTATCTAATTGTTTGATCGGTAAAATGAAACCGCTTAAAAGACGCGATGTTGACAAGACAAGCGATGTTGTGTAATTTGCAACAACCAGGCATATCTGTTACGGCACACAAACTTGTACGATATCATTCCAGACATCACTTTTTGTGTGATTGCAATAATAGGCTCTCTAGGCATCAACAAGACATGATGGGAAAAGAGGACTCAATATAACAATGTTCGGTAAGGAGCATATTAAAATTTTTGGAAAATAAACTATAAAATACTTCTATTAGATCCAGTACTAAATTGAGTATTAAGGGCCTGATTCACAGTTAATAATCTGTATGGTTTTAGGTGCGTATATTTAGGGATATACTGTGCGCGCGTAGTAACTTTTATACGCTATCTACGTTGGACTTGGGAACGCAAATGCAGTGATTCAACACTACGAACCTAATGTCGCTAGGTTCGTTGTAACTTACGCAGGAAGGGGCAAGCCACGAAAAATGAACTCTGCAGATTAAAAGATTGGGTGGAGGGAGGCATTTAAACTAGCAAAAGAAGACGTGTTTACGCAGAAACGTTCGTAATTAGACGCCCTACGCACACAATTGCAAACCTACAGTTTAGGGAGTTCTATGGCACTCGTAAGTCTCTTAAGAACCTGAAACCTGGGGGCGTGCCGAGGGAATGACCTTGCCTCTAGTTGCGTTTATTTAAGAAGCTAACGTTTAAGTGTGAATCAGACCCTAAGGCCCTGATTCAGAGATTGAAAATAAGAACTTAAAGTTACACCTGGGCTAAACCATGTTGATTTCAGGGGAGTCAAATTTCATTTGTTGCAACAGTATAATAGTTAAAAGGTGATGTGTCCCAGCTCAAGAATAATTAGCAGTTTAAAAGTGAAGCTGATCAGGTATCTGTGTGCAATAAGTAAAAGCAAAGCATTCTCCCTGCATGCATAGAATAAAATTCACTTGACTCCCCCTGAAATCAACATGGTTTTGCCCAGGTGTAACTTTAAGTTCTTATTTTCAGCCTCTGAATCAGGCCCTAAGTGTCTATTTAGCCAATTATTCTTCCATAGCGCTAGCTATGTCATTTAAAGTTGTGCTTTGTTTAGTAATCGGATTGGCAGCGTCCATTTTTAAGCGCTCCCAAATCAGTTGAATCTGGGCGTGTCTTCAAGTAATTGGAAAGTGATATATTTATTATTTATCAGCACCATCAGCACGAATACTGGGTAGTAACAGCCAGACCGAGTGGTTAAGAGGTCCACGTCATGACCAATATTGTGAAGGCAATGGATTCATCTTGAAAAATTGCTGCCTTTTAAATATTGCATCAATGCTTACATGGGAATTTCAGACATTATTCAATACAGCTCTCTCAGCTGCGTGGTGGTATGCAGTCAGAATACCAAGATGTGATATTTAAACGACACAAAAAAATACACTTTGTATATGGATTTAACTTATATGAAAGTCAGACATTAACTAAATTTGTTATAACCTTATATCGCAAAGCTAAATAAAAGACAGATATGAGATAGGATTGATAGATAAGAGGGAGATAAGATCAACAGAAAGCAGATAAAGCAGCTATTAAACAGATAAAAGACATATCAGATATATAGGATATGATTATATGCCTTTTCTACATGTTGCAGGTTATAGTTAAGCTGTGTATAAACCTATGCAATCATAATTGAGATGAGATGGTCTTACAACGAAGGTGGACACTCTCATCACACACTGTCAGGTGGAACCGAACGGAGGAATCTCCACCTTGAGTGACAGAACTTCTAGGGAGTATAGCCGGAACTGCAGACACACGTCCACGCTGCAGCCGGACAGACCTCACTGAGAACACCGGTAGCAGAGGTGCCAAAGCAGCTAAATCAACACACTGGAAGGCAAGGTATACCGGGGAAGGCTGCAAATACCCTGACTTACCGGACCACCGTAGAGGCAGAAAACAGAGGGTGAGGTATCTCAATAAACAGGACTAGCACATTATAATACCGTGAGTTATTTAACTTAACCTATTAACAGCGGACAAGTCACCAACTGTGTGTCTGAGAGTGTGATACATCTCTCACCAAATTACTCGCACTGACTGTTAATTTGTGCGGTTACATTAATGTTGAACTGTTCATTCTCCTGAAACTGCGTATTAACCTATATACCCTTTCTAAGACTGTTGGCTTTGTTGGTATATCACCGATACAGAAGGATAAAGTCTATATATGATACGGTCCCTAAACCAAGATTAAGGCAACTTGGGTGATTGCAATTTACAGCTGCTTTGGGAACACGAGTAATAGGACTTTAAGTGTGTTTTGTGGCCCCATTACACACGAGTGGTGACGTTGCTGAATTTTTATATGTAATTTTATGTTTATGTATTTTCAGGTGTATTTATATATGAGCATCTAGTTAACTATAAAATTTTGGATATACATTTAAAGCACATCCTTTTTTCACCTTACAACATCACTGACTATTCCTGATGAACATGCTGATTCACATGTATACACTACGCCAATTTACCAGTAGACCTGAAGGGTTTTGCAACCGACCACTGTCGGATATCAGTCTGCATTTTCTACAGTGGTGGCGATGCAACTCCCACAGGCACAAAGAGGGATCTGCTGCATCCCAGCCCCCCTCCCTTTACCCTTATCCTTCATGTCCCACAGCCTAACCATAACCTTCCGCTTAAACCCTAACCCTCCCATCTGAGTCCGTCACAGCCACAGCAGCCTGTTCCTATTGGGAACAGGTAGAAACAGGTCCCCGTTCCCAACAGCAATTTTCTATTTTCCGTAGCATTTCAGCAATGATACAGCCAGCGGTAACTGGCAACAGCATCCCGATCGGAGATCATCTCCTCCCATGGAAACAAATTTGGGCCTACAGGTCTCCTAAAGGAATGACGCGGAGAGCTCCGTGGAGGGAGAGGGAGAACGAGACAGTAAAGGGAAGAGGAGCACAGAATAGATTAAACAAAAAAAGTTGTGGATATAAATAGGCAGAAATGGAGGCTGGACACACATGAAAGGGGCAGAATTGAAAACTGGACACACATGAAAAGGGCAGAAATGGGGGCTGGGCACACATGAAAGAGGCAGAAATGGAGGCTGGACACACATGAAAGGGGCAGAAATGGGGGCTGGACACACATGAAAGGGGCAGAAATGGGGGCTAGACACACATGAAAGAGGCAGAAATGGGGGCTGGACACACATAAAAGAGGCAGAAATGGGGGCTGGACACACATGAAAGAGGTAGAAATGGAGGCTGGACACACATGAAAGGGGTAGAAATGGAGGCTGGACACACACACATGAAAGGGGTAGAAATGGAGGCTGGACACACATGAAAGGGGCAGAAATGCGGTCTGGACACACATGAAAGAGGTAGAAATGGGGGCTGGACACATATGAAGTGGTAGAAATGGAGGCTGGACACACATGAAAGGGGTAGAAATGGAGGCTGGACACACATGAAAGGGGCAGAAATGCGGTCTGGACCCACATGAAAGGGGCAGAAATGGGGGCTGAACACATGAAAAGATCAGAAATGGAGGCTGGACACACATGAAAGGGGCAGAAATTGAAGCTGAACACTCATGAAAGGGGCAGAAATGGAGGCTGGACACACATGAAAGAGGCAGATGTGGATGTAAATGAATGGCCAAACACATTAATATTTTTCTCCCTGCTCTGGGCCCGGCTGGGTCTGTTTATCAGGTATCATCTACGTCTATGCATGCTGGGACAGGCCTGCTCTAACTATTTCCAATGGGCCCCAAGTACAAGATAACAACAATGTCAACACAAGGACAAGAATAATCAGTTTACTGACTGATAATCTGGTCTGTGAGTGGAGCTACTCTGCTTACGGTGGGAGGCATGAAATATAAAATCAGTTGTGCAGGTAATCCTGTCATTCACAGACGTAACATTTTCTGAGAGAGAAGAGGCACAGTAATGATATGAATAATTCCCATAAATGTCAGCTGTCGATGTCAGTGCTATGATATTATTTTACAGATAGCACAACATTTGTATACAAAGCCCTCAGGAGATATAATAGAAGAGAAAAAGTTTATGCAATAATCTTCTGATTTCACACCATCGTAATCCTGATGTTCTGCTCATTTCCAGAAAGTTAGTTTATTCTCATCTATTCTCCATTAAGTGTTTTCAATCAAACGAGCCGTTACCATGGTGCTGCCCTTTCATGTGAAGCATGCCGCAGACATTTCAGCTTCCCTGGGAAAGACGTTTTAGGCCCCTTTACGGGAAAAAGTACCATGGTTAAACAGGGCCGAAACCAGCAGGCTGGCAATTTCAGGGTGTTTTTTAGGCTTTTTTTTACTAGGGGGATTTAGAGCTTGTGCTCCTAAAGGGAAACATATACAGTGGTAGGTAACAGGTTACCATGGAACTGAAATGGCCTTGCTATATACATCCAGAATGCTCTCTTCCATTGGGGTAGAAACATGCAAAGACAAATGAATACTTGCCAGCTTCTTCAATAAAAATAATAATAATAATAATAATAATAATAATAAACAGGGAGAGTGTGATAGCGCAATCAAGGCGCTGCCCCAAAGGGGTGTGTCCTGAGATAGCTCCACCCACGGGTGTGTCTAGCACTGCCAGGAAAACAATTTCTCAATAAATATGGCGGCATCAGTAATTATTGATTGTTAAATTGTCAGGGAATAAATGCTTTCAGTATTATTGTGGAGACTGTGAATAAGAGACCCGCTGACGACTTCATCTCTATGGATGGTAAGTGACACTGCAGCTGATTAGCAAGAGACCAAAGTGTATTTTAAGAATTTGTCTCCTTTTTTACAGTCATGTTCTAAAGTCTTAGATGTTGTCTTAGATAACAGCCAGTCTTTGATTACATTTTAGATTCCATGAATTTGGCCACCTTCATAGACCTCAATGGGGGGGAGCCACTTGTGAGGGAGTCTATGTGATATTCAGGGAGATCAGAAACGTGTAAGGGAGTCTATGTGTTGTTCAGGGAGATCAGCCACGTGTGAGGGAGTCTTTGTGATATTCAGGGAGATCAGCCACGTGTGAGGGAACCTATGTGATATTCAAGGAGATCAGCCACGTGTGAGGGGGTCTTTGTGATATTCAGGGGAATCAGCCATGTGTGAGGGAGTCTATGTGATATTCAGGGAAATCAGCCACCTGTGAGGGAGCCTATGTGATATTCAGGAATATCAGCCACGTGTGAGGGAGCCTATGTGATATTCAGGGAGATCAGCCACGTGTGAGGGAGCCTATGTGATATTCAGGAGATCAACTACGTGTGAGGGAGTCTGTGAAATTCAGGGAAATCAGCCACGTGTGAGGGCGTCTTTGTGATATTCAGGGAGATCAGCCACGTGTGATGGAGCCTATGTGATATTCCGGGAGATCAGCCACGTGTGAGGAAGCCTGTGTGATATTCCAGGAGGTTAGCCTCGTGTGAGGGAGCCTATGGGTTATTCAGGGAGATCAGCCACGTGTGAGGGAGTCTGTGATATTCCAAGAGAGTTGGCAAGTAGGTTTAAGACTAGGGGCCAGATTTACTAAGCTGTAAGAAAGGAAAAAGTGGAAATGTTGCCCAAAACAGCCAATCAGACTCTAGCTCAGTGGTTCCCAAACTTTCTCAGTTCGAGGCACCCTTAGGGTCTCCATATTTTTTTTTTCAAGGCACCCCTAAGACAAAAATACAATAGAATACAATAGGAAATATAAACATTCTGAGGCATCCCAGTGAGAGCGTCATGGTACCCCTGGGAGCCGCGGCGCACAGTTTGGGAATCACTGCTCTAGCTGATATTTTCTAGTATGTAATAGAAAAGTGAGATCTAAAATCTGATTGGTTGCTATGGGCAACATCTCCACTTTTCCTTTCCCACGGCTTAGTTAACCTGGCCCTAATAGAAATTTTCGATATATTTAATAGAAAAATTTTCAATATATTTAAATCAATCCAGCATGAAAGCAAGAGTCATTTGCAACAATTGTATGACTGCTCTTGTATGAAGAGAAATAATTCAACTGCTTATGGGAGAACAAATCAAATATAATTAACTTACCGCCATAGAGC
>WWET01000576.1:303856-317282 GCA_011038615.1 Limnodynastes dumerilii | reverse complement strand
AAAAAAAAAAAAGTCCTGGCTTTATGTAGCTGTACATATGCAGCGTGTAATTAAACTAAAGCCATCACCTCCTAAAGGATTTATTTTATTGCTTTGTCAGAAATATTTATCAGGACAAGAGAAAATACATAGGTCTGGATTCACAGTTACGTAGTTTTCATCTTACGTACATTGTTTTAATTGAGCTACTACGCATGTGTAGTAGCTTATTTATGCCATCTAGGTACCATGTCTGTACGTAGATTGTGCGCTCAATTCCTAAAACGCACGCAAGACGAAAACTACGCAACCGTGAATCTGGACCAGAGTTACAAAATTATTCGTTTATTCCAAACTGGTGTAAATCCTGATGTATCGGTCACCGTCCTCAAACATAAGAAATGTATTTATGTACAGAGGACGATAGAAGATGCCTGGCACACGGGGGGAGATTTGGAGAGACCTTCATGGTAATTGTCTGTCATTTGACACACACATCATCATCCTTGCACCTTCTATTAAATATTGTTTGCTTTGGATCTTGAGACACAGCAGAAATGTCACATTTTTTATCCTCTGAGCTAAGTCACGAAATGGGAGAAAAGAACTTTCAGATATTATGGGATTAGCTTTGCCATACCTGCTGATCTCCAAGGAAATGACTTTTCAGTAGAGCTGAAAGAGAAAGAAAGGAACAGAGTGAGTGCAATAATTTAAACTGTAATGGTTTCATGTGACTTGTAAGCACCAGTAAAAACAAGAGCGGAAAAGTTCCCAACATTGAGCCAGGTACAAATGCCCTCTGGCACTCCAAGTGTTGCAGTACTACAAGCCCCTATGCCCGGTTTAAGCTATGCCCTAGTGGAGGACTCTACTGAAATTCCAGCATTGCTCCCATAATCCTGGTTGAGCCATTAAATCTCCCGGATCTGTGCTTGAAGAGAGTGATTTCATGTAAAGCACAGCCACAAGACGAGCGTTACTAAGGATGGGCGAAGCTTGATGACACCAAGTCCCACCCCCACCTTTAGTAACCCTGTGAATGGCGGGGTTTGAATAGGCAGGGGGCCGGGCTATAGGCGTGGTTTACATAAATCAAGCCCCACCCCATACTGCTGTCTCTTCAGAGACAAGAAATCAGCAACTATGAGCTATACCTATGCTGTTGGATCTTGCTGGGAGTTATAGTTTCACAACACCTGGCGTGCCAAAGGTTACCTATTGCTGAATTAATCAAGGGTTACAAAAATTAATCAACGGCCAACTACCAATAAGCCAAAATGGTATTTATAAAATAACCGATCAGCAATAAAGGCTTTTAATGAACACATTTACAGACCAACAATAAGCCAGAATACATCATTTGCATTAGATAAATTGGAACAGTGCAGAATCAGGTTCTACACCTCACTATATAGCAAGGGTGGGGGAACCTCCGGTCTAAGGGACGTTTCAGGCCCCCCGAAATCATTTGGTCTGGCCCTCCATAGGCGGGACTGAAGTGGGGGGTGTGGCTTGGCTCCAAGCTGGCTCCAGATCCCAACCTGCTGCTGGGTCCCTGGTGCAAGCTGGATCCCTGAAACTCTCAGGAAACTCATTGGGAAGCAGCCTCTATGCGGTAGTAGCTGGATCTCTGGGACATCACCGCCATTTTTCTTCCAAAGTCACATTAGGGGAGAGTTAATTACATTTTTGACAAAATATAGAAGGCTCATTATTAAATGGATCATTTTATATGGTCCGTGAATGATATTATAAATATCCAAATGGCCTTTAGCAGGAAAAACATTCCCCACCCCTGCTATATAGTCACATTCATTTATGGTATGTACCTACACACCTAGTTATATTCATTTCCTGTCCTCCGAAGAACTGTCAATCATCTTCAAGACACATTTTTAAAAGGTTTCTGCTCTTTATGAGAAGATGAAAGCCTATTTGCAATTCCACATCAATCATACACCAGCATCTATGTTCCTGGACTAAAGGGTTACCTCTCCCACGTCCCTTCATACCTCCAGCTCCCTCCACATTCCAAATGTCCTGGCTGCAGAGAAATAAAACATACTGATCCCTCTATAAAAATTCCAGTCACTGAGTTACTTCCTTGCAGAGATTAAACATTAAACCAGGACACAATAGATGTCTGTGTCTGCCAGGTTTATTGAGTGACACGCAGGGTTTTTCTTGCGTTGGTAAATGACACCTCTGCCGCCACAATGATGTCTCTTGTGATGTCTGGGAGGAAGAGGATCATTTTCTTGGGAGACTTTGAAGGAACTTTTAAAAGCAACAAGAAAAACTTTATTTTTAATGAAGGAAAGCCGCTATGAGCGTTCCGGTGTGCTGCTATAGACAGATAACCCGACACAAATGACGGACACTTGTTCATCATAGTGCAGGCCTGACCTTAATTTCTAGGAGGTGAAGGGTAATAAGAGAAGATTACTATATTGTATTTTCAGCTTCTTTAATAGGTAAATGCTTTCCCCTTTACCTTATTTCATAGTTTGCCATATTTTACAAATGAATAGCAGGGAGATTGTGACCATGGTCTGGATCCAGACTTAAGTGCTTGAAATGAGTTACTCCTGGGCTAAACCATGTTGATTTCAGGGGGAGCCAAGTTAATTGTATTCTTTGTATGCAGGGATATATCTTTGAATTGCTTACTGTACACAGATACTGACCAGCTTTACAATCACACTGATTAGACTTGGGATAGGAAACATCACCTCAACTCTAATACTGTTTGCAGCAGATTAAATATGACTCCCCTGCAATCAACATGGTTTAGCCCATGAGTAACTAATTTCAAGCACTTAACAAGGTCTGGATCCAGCCCCGCATTATCAAGGCGCTGAATTAAAGGGGTGTGTCCTGTACCACCAAAGGGGTGTGTCCTTTGAATAGATCCACCACAGGCGTGTCTAGCGCTTCCAGGAAAATACCATTCACTATTGTGGAGACTGTGAATAGGATCCGCTGACTTCTTCATCTCTATGGAAAAGCTAAAAGTCGGTGACACTGCAGCTGATTAACAAGAGACCAAAGTGTACTTTTCATTTCTATTGCTAATATAAAGAGAGAAATTAGCACGGTGGCTCAGTGAGCAGCACTTGTGTCTCACAGCACTGAGGTCATGAGTTCGATTCAAGGACTAGGCCTTATTTGTGTGGAGTTTGTATGTTCTCCCCGTGTCTATGTGGGTTTCCTCCGGGTGCTCCGGTTTCCTCCCACGCTCCAAATAACATGCTGGTAGGGTGATAGACTGCTGAATAAATTAGCCTTAGTGCGTGTGTGTGTATAGGTCTGTGTTAGGAACTTTAATATGTAGCTCCAATGGAGCAGGGACTGATGTGAATGTTAAATATTCTCTGTAAAGAGTTCGCAATCTGATAGCGCTATAAATACTTGTTAATAAATAATTAGTAAATATTGAAGCCATGTTGTGTTAGATACCTTCTAGTTTTTTATTATATCCTGGCCTCCCTGTCAATGGCCACCTCTATAGGCTTTATTGCAGGGAAAAGGACACCATTTCTAGATTCTGGACCAGATCACAACCTCGAAATTTTTTCCTTACATGCCTATATTTCCGTTTATAGCAACTACGCATGCGTAGTAACTATTTTAGGCTATCTACGTAGCGTTTCGCTACGTAGATAGCGTAAAATAGTTACTACACAAGGTAAGGTTTTTGGAAGTCCGCACTTGAGGTTAGTGGGCAATTAGTATTATAGGGGTCAACAAAGCTGGAGATGGGTTGCTATAGCAACTCATTTACTGAGGGGTGAATATAGTACTGTATATAAAAGATGACAGAACAGCACATAGTTATGAACATTTCCAGACCTATTGTTTCCATTACGTTACAAGACATAGCGTATTTTCTACGCACTCCCCTAGGCCGTACGTACTTTTGGCATCTTACGCTTGCCAAACCCTAATTACGGGTGTCGTTTGCCTGACACTCCCCTTCATTTGTAGTAACGCTGTTGAAACTAGGCTGGTGCGTACGTTTAGAATTGCGTGGCGTAACATCTATCGCGCGCATGCGTAGTACATACAAAATTGCGTTATTACGTCACCGGCTAGCGTAAACACGCAAGCGTACTTAGTTCTGGATCTACCCCATATAGGTTAAATGTAACTATGACAGTGGCATCTTCTTCTGCCCTTGGTGATGTCCC
Source organism: Limnodynastes dumerilii (assembly GCA_011038615.1). Lineage (NCBI taxonomy): Eukaryota > Metazoa > Chordata > Amphibia > Anura > Limnodynastidae > Limnodynastes > Limnodynastes dumerilii. The sequence goes on along the minus strand of WWET01000576.1, from coordinate 313,110 downwards.
CTTGCAACAAAGACCTTTTATATCCCAGCCAGGGACACGAGCTTACAACTTGCCGGCTCTCCCAGGCTATACTGGAAAGTAGCATGTGTGGCAAGATTCCATTATGTGAACGTCGGCTTCAGAAGTACGGGAGCATGAGGGAAATACGAGTATTGATTTCATTCCTGAGCTGTTTTCTTACTTACAGGGCCACGGAGGAGAGGTGACCTCATTTACTGATAAACGATTGCTTCTTGCATCAATCCAAGTGACAAAATTGCTTAGCTTGGCTTTATTCTCAATAAGGGGAATGTAGCGGATAATAATTCTCATCGCAGGAGAGGGGAGATGGTGGGTATATTTTATTAATAATGTATTATTGATAAAATAACCTCCTAATAGCTTTCTATAAATAATCTGCTTTACCGGACACTAATGCAATTCCTCCACGAAAGAATTGGATTTTATCGAAGGGAAATGATACACTTCCAGCATTTCTGTCCACGATTTATATTTGCAAACAATTCTTTTGCTTAATTAACATGAACGGGAGTTGCTAAATTTCTCCATCAAGGTAAAAGGCCAATATTTGCCTTGAATCAGGGCCCCCAGGCCTAGCCTAATGTAGATATACTGCAGTTTGTATTTTATGTAGCAAAATAGCTATATAATAGGTTGCTAATGATTACAGCAAGTCCGCAGTCATCAAATGATTTAATTAATCCCTGTGTGGCGTCATTGCAACCCAATATAGGGAAATTAAAAATGGGCTAAAGCACCTTTATATTTTTTTTGATACAAATGAGAGTTTTGACATAGTTAATTTGTCCATTCTGATTCAATAAACAAATCATTTTAATTGTGCTGCCCATCACCTTCCCCCCTAAGACTTATCAGTTATCCCTTTAGAAGTTTGAGAGCCACTGATGAGACAATTGGGAACATGAGTCTGCCACCGATTCATGACAACACACTATGGAGTTAGGTGATCCGCATTTGCGCCTTTGACCTCCTCTAAAATCGTTGTCAGTTTACAGGCAAGAAATAGCTGTTTTAGAAATAGAAACAGAGGAAAAGCTCAGTTTCGTCTGTCCCTATTTTGAAAAACGGACAACTTAGATTTTTTTGTTTGAATGAGTTAGTATACCCATTCATTTTTTAAACCCACCGCTCACATCGTACACACCGCCCGTCGCAGACCCCACCGGATAGGCGAGTTACCTCTCCCGGGACTTTTAGATTTAGACTATGGGTCATGAAGGGGAGGGTTAGGGGGATCAGCTTGTGGGGATGGGAGACTTAGGGTTAGCCTGCAGGGAAGGGAGGGTTAGGGATAGGCTCATGAAGGGGAGGGTTAGGGTAAGGATTAGCGAGACGGTTGGTCTACGGATATTCCTTGCCCTGAACCCTACCTTAGCTTTTAAGCACAAGTTCCTGTGCGTAAGGGACTCACTCATAATGCAGGATCGTATATAGATGCTTATCCAGCGCCTTACCATACATTTGAATTGGTTACATAATTTACAATGGTTCGTAATACAATCTGATGCATAATTGCTATGTTTTGCATACGTCTAATCCAAAACACAAAAAAAGTGAAATCCACCTTGTTACCACAAAGTCACTTTGAAGGTGGAATCAATGTTTCCAAACAAAAAACAAAGGATATTCAAATGATTAAATGAATACGTTTAATTTTATTCTGTGTGTTCAGTTTAGATTCAAAACTAAAAAAAAATATATGAAAGAATGGTTAATCGTTATAAAAAATATCCGATAATTATAGTCTCTTGCAAATGCGAGTAAGTAGCGTTAACTGTTCTGCTGTCTTTCTAGCCAAGGGAAACTCTTGCGTTATTGAGACACTCACAAAAGAGAAAACATTTCTTCGGCCAGCTCGGTTATAATATTAGGAATATAATTGCTCCTTTTGTGAGACTAATCAGTATGACTTTCAGAGCTAATCCTTGTGTTGCCAGTGTTACTTACTTAATGGGGACATGTCACATTTCTAAAGCCGGCATTCTGGAGTTTTGATGGTTTCCAGGGCGTAGAAAGCACTGAAAAACTTTATGTGGGGTGTTCAATAAGGAGCAAATACACGCTTTCTATGTCAACACCTGATTTGCTAACGTATCAACATAACTCTGTTCGCCATCACCATGTTTATTGCATAAGGCTTAAGTGTTTATTTGCATTTATACACATTTCTATTATGACCTTTTAGATCCCCGACAGAAATTATAGAGGTTTCAGTAAAATTACTAATTTTTATAGAGAAAATAACAGTGTGTTGAATGTGTCAAAAAACAGGAAACCATTGAAATAAGTAAAGCTTAAACGCACACATTAAAGACAAGGTATAATAATAAAAAAAATGATTACCAGGAACTTTAGAGACTCATTTTTCCTTTATTTCCTGCAGTGACATAGTAGGTACCTAGTAAAAGTTAAAGTAGGTAATCCAATCATTAGGCTGATTCACGACCCAAGAGGATTGTAGGAGTGTGTACGGACTTGTTGTGATGAGAGGTTGCACCTGTTGATTTGGTTGCATGATCCTAAAAACCATCAACTATGGTAAAATGCCAAATAAATGTGGGTATTATGTACGGTGATGGAGTTGCCTCAAAGTAAAGGCCCTTTTAGAAATAGAGATATAATAGAGAAATAGAGATAGCCAAAAGCTTATTTTCGGCTGTCTCTATATCGAAAAGGCAGACTTTTTTTTTTTCAATGGGTATGTATGCTGATGGGCATACTTAACCACTCATTTTTCGGAAACCGCCAGATGCGTCACATCATAAGCTGCTGGGCACACAGCAGACCCAATTGGAGCGATGAGGCTTCTTTAGGGTTAGGGTTATCAAAGGGAAGTGTTAGGGTTAGAGTTATGGAGGGTTAGGGTTAACCTGCAGAGAGAGGTGTCTTAGGGTTAGGCTGCAGGGAAGGGAGTCTTGGGATTAAGGCTGTGGGAAAGGAAGGGTTAGGGTCAGGCTGTGGGGAATGGGGGGGGTTAAGGTTCGGATAATGGAAGGGGAGGGTAAGGGTAATGATTAGGCTAAAGGTTGGGGTTAAATTTATACTTACCAGTCAAAGTCCGTCTTCAATGTTCCGCCCATCGATTGCTTTGCCTATTTGAGGAAAAAGCAATCAACTTCCCAGCTAGTTCGGAACTGGAGGGGAGAGAACGGCCATTTCATGTCACGATGGCTTCAGCAGATGGTTAGGAGAGATGTTGATCTCAGATCTGCTGGTAAATTGGTAGTGTGTGTACACGTGTATCAGCATGCTCACCAGGACTTTCCCCAGCCATACACTACAATGATTATGACTCTCATGTGATGGCCAATAAACGAGATGATTTTCTCCTAGGGAAAGGTCCCAATATCAGCATCACACACTGCAGAGGCTGGGAGCGATAATCTTTGCAGGAGCCTATTGGATGGCTGCAGTCTTGATCCTATTGGCTGAACCTCCTGTCGGTCTTGACGGGAGACCCATGCAGCTAAGCCTATTGGTTCGTTGAAAATATGAATAATGAAAACAAGATAGTATGAGTGCACAGTGCAGAACCTCTCACACTGACAGACTGCACTCAGAGCACCAGGCTCCTCAAAAAATCCTAGCTAGGGTCCGACTATTAATCAGGAATCCCAATTTTTGAGGGTTTTATCTGTCTCACACTACAGCGATTATTGGCTCAAATCCACCATAATTGTGTGATTGGATGAATAATGGCTCTAGTGCAGTGTTGTCTAACCTGTGACACTCCAGGGGTTATGAAACTACGAGTCCCAGCAGATAGTGTGAGTGCGCAGTGCAGAACCTCTCACACTGACAGACTGCACTCAGAGCACCAGGCTCCTCAAAAAATCCTAGCTAGGGTCCGACTATTAATCAGGAATCCCGATTTCTGAGGGTTTTATCTGGTTCACACTACAGCGATTTTTGGCTCGAATCCACCATAATTGTGTGATTGGACGAATAATGGCTCTAGTGCAGTGTTGTCTAACCTGTGACACTCCAGGGGTTGTGAAACTACGAGTCCCAGCATGCCTTAACTGTAAAAGCATGGCGGATACCTGACAAAGCATGATGGGAATTGTAGTTTCACAACAGCTGGAGTGTCACAGGTTAGCCATCACTGCTCTAGTGTGTGGCCAGCTTTACAGTCATCAGTGAAATTTAAGAGCCATCACATCACATCATGTACATGCATTAGGAGTGTAAAGAGTCTTGCTCAATGCCTTCGTATGCCGAGACAATACTGATCACTGAATTACATGTAAAAACATGATATACATATATTCCATGTGCATAACTCGCTATATAAATCTTACTTCACAATAAACCAGACATTCTCTAAAAAAAATGTGTGACAATATAGATAACTGATAGCTGCAATCAGTCAAGTTTATTTTATTTTTTTACGGTATATAAAATTAAATCACTTTTGAGCAACAAATAAAAAAAATTCTCAGCTTTCTTCCTACAGATTATTTCAAAATATAGGGAGGGAAAACAAATAAAGACAGTAAGAGGCAGACAGACAGGTTCCAGAGTGTCATGTGAGGGCAGACGTACAATGAGAACTGCAGAGACCGTCTAGTCGCTAAATCATGTGTCGTGATTGCGCCATGGAAGTCACATGATGATATGTAATTAATAGAGCTTTAAAGAACAAAAGAAAAAAAGTTTTATCTAAATGGCTTCTAAACAGCTAAGTTTCCTTCCAAGAAACTGTCCTAAAAGAAAAACTAGTGACAGCTCCCTGTAATACAGTAGTTATAAGGCAATGGTGCTACACGCTGACAAATTAATGGTCTCTGCTTGTTCTCTGCTTGTGCCGCAGTTACACTGGGCATGTGCGCAGGTCACCTGGGCTGCCAAAGCAACGTTACTCCATAGTCTCTATTGCTCCCCTCTACTAAACATCGTGAATGCAATCACAATAGGCTGCAGCCCAATTTATTAGCCGTGGCCATATTGCGTATGCTACGTGCACAGAACAGACAATCTTCATGTGCGTACGTGAATGCTACAGACTTTCAGCACGGATCTGGATCTTGAAGAAGTTTGATGACGCATTTGTATCCATAAGTCTTGTTGTATGTGAGTAGTACTTTCTAGTCTTGAGCTGCGGGAGGGTACACCTGTAAAATTGTCACCTGATTGGCAGTTGAGCGGTACCAATTATCCAGTGTCTGATCAACTTCGGAGGCTGGATTGGATGAAAATTGGGTAAGAGTGTGGCCAGCTTGTAGCAATCGCTTAAGCAGATTGTATCAGCAGATTTCGGCTGAAGATATGCTATAATATTACACTAATATGTAGGCATGGAATGGATGCTGTATCTGAAAATTTGGTCTGCTGTAGGAATATGTAAACAGTCTGGCCAGGAGTTGGATCTGAATAGGATTGGACAAGTGTGTACCCAGTTTAACAGTCTCCACATTGGTTGCCTGAATTTTGCAGAATCAAATACAAAATCCTTTTTCTAAGTTACACAGTCATTAACAAAACTTTGTAGGATCTGCGACTCTCTTCTGGCTGCGACTTCTCCCGGGCTGCACCTACTCTCTGGAACAACCTTCAATGCCCACTAACACTATCCTCTACTCTCAAAACTTTAAAGCACTCCTTTAAAACTCACTTCTTTATACAAGCGTATCAAAATCCTCAAACTGCTTCTCAACCTTTATCTACCTTATTAACAACACTTTAGTATCCAGTTTCCTTGTTACATGATTTACACAAAATTGTACACTTTCTCTTTCCATACTAAAATTCCCCTTAGTCCTGCTACTAACACTGCTGTGTGACTGGATCATACAGAGCACTTTTACCATATACCCTGTCTCTCTCCATAGTAATATCCCCTCAGTCCTGGTAGTAACACTGCTGTGTGACTGATCATACACAGCACTGAGCACTGTTACAATAAACCCTGTCTCTCCATAGTAATATCCCCTCAGTCCTGGTAAGAACACTGCTGTGTGACTGATCATACAGAGCACTGAGCACTGTAACCATACACCCCGTCTCTCTCCATAGTAATATCCCCTCAGTCCTGGTAGTAACACTGCTGCGTGACTGATCATACACAGCACTGAGCACTGTCACCATACAACCTGACTGCTCCATTGTGTGATATACAGCACTTCCCCTTATTTAACAATCCCCAACGTCCTACAGAGTGTAAGATTGCAGGCAAGGGCCCTATTACGCACCCAGCCTGTCTGTTACCACCCAGTCTTGTTTAATAATGATTGTTTAAAATAGTAAAGCACTGATAATATATATAAAAAAAAACCCATTCAGAAATAATAAATACATTGTGAAAATTGCATTTCAAGGCTGTTACTCCCTGGTTTGGTTTGTCCTGTTTTTTATGAACGTCTCCACTGAATGCAAATAAATACATTACATATAAAAGTTCTAGAAGAGACTAAAGAAATGATGGGAAAGAGAAGAAAAAAAAAGCAGCAGCTGCACCGCCAGCAAACTTGACGAGGCAAGGTAAGACTTTAAATGAGAAGCAGATAAAAGTGAAACAGGTCTTCACACACTGTATAAGCCACTAAAACTATTCTCTGTAACATCAGAGGCAGATAAGCCGGGGCAGGAAACCACACACTCAGCGGCTCCCAATTTCCTTTCAGCAGGCACGGAGCAGAGTCAGATCTTCATGCATAGAGGCTGTGCTCTGACACTACACATGAAAATTGATTTTTCTCCACATGGTGTTAGACAGCAAGCTCTCGCTCATCTAAAACGGTCCATGCTTATTTTTATTTATGCCTCATTTAATGCACAACTATTTTATGTTGCAGAATATCAAATATATTGTTAGAAATCCCATGTGCAGTCCAATTAAATGAACAATGATATCATATTTCTTTTGTCAATATTAACATCCTATTATTTAATACTTAACAGGTTTTTATAGAGCGCCATCAGATTACAGAGAATTTTTCACATATACATCAGTCCCTGCTCCATTGGAATGACAATCTAAAACACACTAGGGTTAATAGTCAGCCGTCAATTAACCTACCAGCATGTATTTGGCTTGTGGGAGGAAACCAGAGCAGCTGGAAGAAACCCACGCAGACACGGGGAGAACATAGAAACTCCACATAGATAAGGCTTAGTACAGGATCGAACTCATGACCTCAGCGCTGTGAGGCTTAAGTGCTACTCCATGTGGCCAGGTAGTTATGAGGAAACCACATTACTGCTTGATATCAATTTTCATAAAAATACATGGTTCTAATAGCTCACTGAATGATTAGTATTCTAGCAAACAAAATGGCCGCCACAATATTGGCCTTACTCTTAATGGGCTGGATCGAGACTTGAGTAAGTGCTTGAAATTAGTTTCTCCTGGGCTAAACCATGTTGATTGCAGGAGAGTCATATTTCATCTGTTGCAAACAGTATTAGAGTTGAGAGATAATGTTTCCTATCCCAAGTCTAAATAACAGTGTGATAGTAAAGCTGGTCAGTATCTGTGTGCAGTAAGCAATTCCGATATATCCCTGTATGCAAAGAATACAATTAACTTGACTCCCCCTGCAATCAACATGGTTTAGCCCAGGAGTAACTCATTTCAAGCACTTACTTAAGTTTGGATCCAGCACAATGACTGGTATTTATAATCAAATCAACCTGTTTGAAGGCATCTTTCATAGGAGTGTGTAAACTAGATATTCAATTGAATACATATTAAAATACATATTGAGGTAAGTGACTGTTTGTGACTATCTCATTCAATTGTGCTTAAATAAACACTTTAGAAGCAAACAGATAAATCAAAAATAAGGCACACATTAAAATGGATCAAATCACCAACCTGTATATTTATGTCATGAAGTCAAGGAATTAAAGCAGCTAGTCCATAAAGATTTTTTCATCCCTTTAAATAGTAAGTTAAACGTTTATAAACTAACATCTGATGCAATTTGTTTTAGTCATTCTTGGACAAATCATGGGTCCGGATTCAGACTTTGAGCGTATAATGCAAGCACGGAAATCTGGCAGTCTGCACAGAAGAGGGGACCGAATTCCTGTCACGCCCCTTTCTCATGAGGACTGTAACTCAGTTACCCTGCTATAAGTCAGTCATGCCATCAGAGGATATGACAGTTGATCTGTACACAAAGGTAAAACTGGGCCCAAACTGTAAAATTTATACGACATACAGAAGATTACATAAAAGACAGCGTTTAAAGGGGTGTTTATAAGTCTACTTTTTCTTTTTTTTTCATTTGCTGTGTGACTGTGGTTGCCATAGTAATGGCATAACCCTATAAACCTGAAGACAAAAACCCCAAAACAATAGGAAAAATGGCATTTATGAGTCTGTGGTTCCAACGTTGTAACTTTTTTTTTTTTTTAATGGAAAAATCCACAAACAAAAAACCATAGTCAATACTGACATTTCAGATTAATGGATTTGTTAAGAAGAACACAAGTCCAGATGGTAACTTAGTGAAGTCGTTTACTGCTTACCAAAGTTCTGTTAGCAAATTGCTCTCCTAGCATGAGAAGCAGCCCCTATGGAGCCACCCATGGGACACAGCAAACCCAAAAGCAGATCATGGACATAATGAATTGTGAAGAGGGAAAGCGCTGAACAAGTGTAACATTTGGTTTACAACACCAGAGCCTCTCGTAAAAGGAAAATGCGCAGTCTGTCTCTTGAAGGCACAGTGTAAAGTGCCCGGCGACAGATGTTTCTTGCTCAATGTCATTTTGCCACCTCATTTTTATTACAAAGCCAAAGCAGAGGGGATTATAACGAAGAGACTTTAATTAAACAAATGCAATATTAATGCAGGGCCTGGCGGTGTGACAGGACCACGAGCTGCCGCACTGAAATATGCGATCTGAGGATCTTAACCTCCATTAGGAAAAATTGTTTTCTGTGGAGTTCAAACCATATAAATGTTAAACAGTTGTCCTGAGGATGCACTCGTCGCTGGCAAAAAAAAAAGTTATCCGAGGTCTATTTTGTGGACTGTACCAATATTTGGACTAGTCTTTATATCTTGTAGGGTTTCTTGAACTTGGGGTGACCAAATGGGTATTGGGGTAACCCGGACAACAAAAAGGACCCAAATCAATGCATACACTGTGTCAAATTCTGCACTTAAAAAGATCTATTGTTTGATCTTAGATAAAAGGAACCATTCAATCATATATATATATATATATATATATATATATATATATATATATATACACATATATATATACACACACACACA
>WWET01000576.1:255920-274512 GCA_011038615.1 Limnodynastes dumerilii | reverse complement strand
CTGCGGGAGAGGGTGGGTTAGGGTCAGGCTGCCAGGAAAGGAGGGTTAGGGTAGTGAGAGGGGAGGGTTAGGGTTAGAATTAGGGAAGGGACTATTTTTACTTACCATTTAGCGGAACGGAGCTTTCGGAGCTCAGTCGATCGGCTGCTATGCCTCATTGAGGCATAGCAATCGCAATCCCAGCCATTTTGCAACTGGCTGGGAGAAGTCTGATTATTCTAAAATCAGACTTTCTAAGCAGGGACCCACACCCGTCAAACCTCCTGTTCAATTAAGAAACATCTTGCGGCTAAAATGAGAAGTTGCAAACTAGGAACTGTTGGAACTAATAAAATTAATGCTAAAGCTTTAATCATCTCCATGTAGACTATTCCATGCACTTGATCGGCCATTAAAGACCATTAATAATGGCTTGTCTGCAATGTCCTACAGGGCTCCAGCTGTACAGCTTCAGACTATCTATGATCATCAATAACTTAAGGCAAAACGGTCCAATAACCGCACAGACCTATAGCAAAGCACATTGCAATTTAGCACATGACAAATTTAACGGCTCTGAGTGAGATGATGCACGAGCTCAAAAGTTTAGCAAAGCAGGTTCCCAACAACGAGTAACACTGATTTACACACTAGTGTTGTCGGATACATATTTTGCAATAAAGATGCCGTTGTTCTAAAGAGTGTGCCACATGACCACATTAATATACTCGAACTTAGATACTAAATTATCATGTTGTAAAAAGACTGCCCAAATCTAAGTCATGTAAAGACACACACAGAATTATTAAAGAGAGCTGTGATGAACTTTGGTACAGTTTTGATAGAGTAGGTTTATCCAAAATGTCTTTTAACGTCTCAAAAACGACCCTATATGATCACTCCTGAGTGGGTTGTCTTGGGTCTCCTAGACTTTAGGGCTATATTTACTAAACTACGGAAAAGAAAAAGTGGAAATGTTGCCCATAGCAACCAATCAGATTCTAGCTGACATTCTCTAGTATGTAATTGGAAAGTGAAAGCTAGAATCTGATTGGTTGCTATTGTTCAAAGTAGGCAGCTACTGATAAATGTCTAAGCCAATAGGTGATTCTGCAAAACACAATACAGGCCCAACCACTTATCTTGATATGTGGAAAAAAGTTTACTTTTTATATTTACTATATATACTAATTAGGATTTGTAATCTCCTATTTCTACATGTCTATATACATTTGTAGCACCCCTGTACCTCAATAAAAAGGAAAAAAATGGAATGGCCAATGACCTCTCTCGTCCACATTATCTACAACCCTCAAAACACAAATACATGAAGACAGTATTTCAAAACCAACAATTGCCACAAGACTAGGGTGCTGCTGGGTGATTCTAACTCCGCATAGTATTGTGGATGGGATTGTATTGTATTGTGGATTTTGGACCTATCCAAAAATGGCTGCTGCCTGGTACTTTCTTGGAAATACTTACCAATGCTGTTTATGGTTTCTGTATTTACACTGAGGAAATGTCTGAACTGCTATGTATGTTATTAGCATTTGAGATGAATTCACCATAAACGTATAACTTTCTATTGCCATGTATCATAATGGTGATACTGTGTTTTTATTTTGTTCCCATTGTTTTGGTAAAACTGTGATGATTTCTCCAGTAAAAAAAAGTCTAATACACTGAGGGTTATTTGAATTCATTTAAACGTCTCTGACGCATTCTGTGAACCAGGGATTATGGTTTTCAATGTAAAATAATTGATCATTGTAGAGTTAGTTTCCTAAGAAAATAAACAGAACATTCTAATATGAACTTTCTGAAATGACTTTGCTATTGGGATTGCATACATTGGCAATCTAAGAGCTGCTACATTAGAAGATAAAATGCTTGCAATAAGTAAGTAGATCAGCGCATAAACAGTGAAATAAATTATACACGGTGGCTGGTTCGCTGGAATGGCCGTCTCACAGTATGGGAGCAAATAGAGTCATTAAAATCTGTACCTTACGCTGGCGATGCTTGGCGACTCCGCTCCCAGTCTGCATCTTTCTAGCTGATTGGCAACGATTTGTCTTTCCACCTCCAGCTCTCTGGTGAGCCGTTCAAATTGCAGCTCCTGGAATATCAAGAAAATGAGAAAGAAGCCTCAGGTGATGTGCAAATACACGGATTCAAGCAAGGACAACCGGGAGGAAGGGACCATCTATCCTGTGCAGTTAGTGAGGGCCCATATCCCATCTACCTGCAAGACTGCTGACAAAACGCATTAATCACCATCGCTATAAGGGATACAGTAATGACACAGTCTGCAAAATGAACAATTCATGGATTTCTACTGACCTTTATCTGTTATTCCTAAACACAGGGGAGTTAACGCAGACCTTGGTATTTAACATAACAACCTTCTGACAATTTCATAGTACAGCACACTGTATATAGAGGCGGTAACGATACGAAGCAAAGACTCACAACTATTAAAATGTATTGCTTTAAAGACCTGCTTTGCGTATGTAGCGCAATTAAATCAGCATAATCAATGATGTTGGTCAGAGATTTTTCATTCTCCATCTCATTTAACTACTGGATCAAACGTGTAATAGTCTCAATCCATATGAGAGAAAAAAAAGAGGAAAAAAACCAAAAAATAAAATAAAAAAAATAAAAAAAATAAAAAAATGTAGGGGGCGGGGTAGCTCAGTAATGCCCATAAAATATAGCACTATATAAATCTAGAATATATCTGTACAATGTTTATATTGATCGTTAAACCTCAAGTCTTCTATGGAATTCTGGTATATTTTATAATTGAATAAACAGGTAAATAATCTTGCATTTTAGCATGTCTGTAATATCAGTCCCTTTAGTAAAGGATGCGGTTGATGGTCCGGTCGGTCCTGTTTTGACAAAGATACAGCCACCAGCTGAACGGTGGCTTTATCAATGCTATAAATAATCGGCACATAGAAAACCGCTATTCAGAACTATTTTTCCAACTGTTCCCAATAGTGACAGGCTGCGGTAAGCTGTGGTTAGGTTTAGGCCTGGAGAAGGGACAGTTCGGGTTAGGCTACAAGAAGGGAAGGTAAGGGTTTGAGTGTAAGGTTAAGGTTAGGTTGTGGAACATGGAGAGTTAGGGCTCAAGAAGGGGAAGGTTAAGGCTCAAGAAGGGGAAGGTTAAGGTTAGGGCTCAAGAAGGGGGAAGGTTAAGGTTAGGGCTCAAGAAGGGAAAGGATGGTAAGGGTTAGGGCTTAAGAAGGGGTAGGTTAGTGTTAGGCTGCAGAAAATGGAGGGTTAAGGGTAAGGCTTGGATGGAAGTGCTTAACTGTTGGCAGATCACTCCTGGAGAGACACAGCACAACCACTGTCTAAAATAGAGACAGCCATTCAACTGTTGCACAATGGTCGCAAAACAGACTTCACACAAACAGATTTAAATATAACAAATTATTGTTTTTATCTGGACAGATTACAACCCATCTAACGTTTGGTGACGGCGGTGCAGATTATTTCTTAGCTAGTAACATATTGTCATGTACACTTATAAATTAGACAGATGATTGGCCGTCAGGTCTCCTGAGTTTTAATCAGGTTTAGAAATCATTTGACCTGTCCAGGTGACCAGAATTGGATGTAATGACTGGCTGCGTAAGTGCTCACACTTATCCAATACTGGGCCAATAGGATGGTAGGAGGAACTGAAAAAGTATGTAGCCAACTTTAACCTATAACCAGGGTGGCCAATCAACAAATGACTATGCCGCAATGTATGTACAGGAGCGATATGTCGAAATACCCAAACAAACGGTCAATGTTACCATAATGATCCAACTAGATTGAATGCTCTGTATAAGAAGCTGGAGCACTAATAAAAAGTGTAGAAGAAGCGAACTTCAGCCTCATAAGGAAATGACCAAATAAACTGCATGTTATGTGCGGATTCTACTAGAATTGGGGCAAGGAAAAAACGTCAATCAACTTCTGGACTATGCTATAATAAAGTCACTGATAATCTCTATGGGAGCCCAGAAAACTGCACGGCCATCTAAAGACAAGCGATGATTAGGCAAAAGTTAGTCGTTTCCCATTAATAGGGCAGGAACAGAAACATGGGGTCCACAGAGCAGAAAATAAGTTAACACGCACTCATTCATTCATCTTAACCGTAGCAATTACAAGTGTTACAGGAGCGTTTTACCTACGGAACAATCTGCATCCACTGCTCGGGGGATGAAACACCAGAGATCAATCATCTGTGTGTGTTAGACACGACCTTCGTATCAACTAATTACCAGAACTTGCCTGAGCTCTGCTGATGTAGTTACAGACACTTCCTACTATTCAGGAAAGTCCCTCTCACTACAGATACGAATGTGGAAAACACATGAAAATGGATGCAGAGATTACAGTACACATCACAAGTCTTTATACTCTGTCTAGTGTGGTATAGAAATGAAAGCAAACTAAACAGGTTGCTATAGCAAACAGCATTGTTCCTGCACAGTTATGAAGAGATGGGATTTCCTAGATTTCTATATGTACAGTGTTCATCATCAGCATACATTTATATAGAGGCACCAACTCCAAAGCTGGACAGGGAATACTTGACATGCACGTCAGTCCCTGCCCAGGGGCTCAACGAGTGTGGCTGCTACGAGACCCGGAGGAGAGAAGGCCTGTGGCAACTGCTGACCCTGCACTGTTAGCAAGCTGTCAGAAGCTGATGACCTAAAACAGTGCTCGGCACGCCATGTACGAGTGTATGTATGTATACCCTCCAACATGACCCATTCCATTAAATACAAAATACTCTGCGCCTCGGTATCCAACTGTCAGTTACCATGGTAACCACCTTTGTTTAAAAGGCTAATAGCTTTTAAATATCAGTTAATTCATTTAAACCAGGTGAGTGACAGTTAGAAGCTCAGGAGCACATTATATTGTACCTAATGGAAAGGGTCATGTTGGAGGGTCTGCGTATGTATAGTGCTGTAGTGCCCAGCACTCAAACATGGCGTCCCGGGCATTGTTTTAAGTTGTCAGTCTCTGACTGCTTCTACCAGGCAGCGGTCTTGTCCAGCTCCGCCTAGTGCCGCTCACCCACACTTTGGCCCCGCCTACTTGCTATAGGACCCAAGTCTGTCACCTTCCGCCCCAGTCCCTGCCCCATTGGAGCTTGCAGTATAAATTCCCTAACACACACACACACAGACAGACAGACGCAGACAGACAGACACACACAAATAGATAGACAGACAGACAGAAACAGACAGACAGACAGAAACAGACAGACAGACAGAAACAGACAGACAGACAGACACAGACAGACAGATAGATAGACACAGACAGATAGACAGATAGACACAGACAGACAGACAGACAGATAAACAGACACAGACATTCAGATAGACAGACAGAGACAGACAGAGACAGACAGAGACAGACAGAGACAGACAGAGACAGACAGAGACAGACAGATAAACAGACACAGACATTCAGATAGATAGACACAGACAGATAGACAGACACAGACATTCAGATAGATAGACACAGACAGATAGACAGACACAGACAAACGGATAAAGAGATAGATAGACAGAGACACAGACAGATAGATAGACAGAGACACAGACAGATAGATAGACAGAGACACAGACAGATAGACAGACAGAGACACAGACAGATAGACAGACAGAGACACAGACAGATAGATAGACAGAGACACAGACAGATAGACAGAGACACAGACAGAGACACAGACAGAGACAGACAAACAGAGAAAGATAGACAGAGACACAGACAGATAAACAGAGACACAGACAGATAAGACACAGACAGATAAACAGAGACACAGACAGATAAACAGAGACACAGACAGATAAACAGAGA
This sequence comes from Limnodynastes dumerilii, assembly GCA_011038615.1. Classification (NCBI taxonomy): domain Eukaryota; kingdom Metazoa; phylum Chordata; class Amphibia; order Anura; family Limnodynastidae; genus Limnodynastes; species Limnodynastes dumerilii. Next base: position 268,641 of record WWET01000576.1, on the reverse strand, counting down.
CAAACTTGGGTTACTTTTTGTCAGCAGCCAATTAACCTACTAGCATGTTTATGGAGTGTGTGAGAAAACCTACGCAGACATGGGGAGAACATACAAACTCCTTGATCTACACTGTTACTTACCATTACTGTGTTCTATTAAATATTCGGAATGCGTTGGAAAAGTCTCTTACTTTATTTCTATTTACATCAGTTCTCATTCAGCTATTACAGCAATTCAGAGACATTACTCTCCAAGAGCCGGTCATACATTAGTGATTATTGATCTGATCATCCAATTATCAGGCAATCAGACCAAAAATCGCTCTAGTGTATGGCCAAGAAATTGTTATTCCCTTAAGGCAGGAATACAGTAAAAAAAAAAAAAGTCTGGGTTTGATGAATTGATCTTTAAACATGAGTAAAATACATTGGACCCAAGCTACCAATATTGTCTAGTATGTGGCCATTATCCATTTATTAGACCAGCACTGCCACCTCTCTTTCCTCCCATACTTTACCTCTGCACTGGAATGACCTTCCTTCTTCAGTCAGACTCTCCCCCACATTGCAGGTCTTTAAGCGTTCACTCAAAACGGACCTATTCATTCTAGCCTAACCCTCCTCCACTTAACATTCTCACTGCATCCTACATCTATCCCTTCTTTTACTTCATTTCCCCTCTCCTCCACTCACACCAGCAGTCCACTTCCATCCCCCTCCTTATTTCTTCTGTAAGTTCTTCCCTTCCACTTGGTTTGTTAGCTCATGTGAGCAGGGCCCTCCATCCTAGTGTTGTTCCCTCCTCACTTCATATCCTCTTGTCCCCCTCTGCTACCCTTTACCCCATCCCCACCTGGTGTCTCCCTCTCAACCTCTCACTGCGCTCTATCCCCTGCTCCCTGATCTTCCAAGCTTGACACCCCACATTTTGCCTTGTGTTCTGTGCTTGCTTCACTTTATTGTATTTTTTATATTTTATATTTATATTGTATTTTATTATGTACTATGTTGTCCTTCGCTACACTGTATGTCTATACTGTATGTTGTACGGCGCTGCGGACACCTCGTGGCACCTTATAAATAAATGATAATAATATCCTCCTGGCTAGGCTTTACCCATCTCTTTAATATCTCTTTTGCTATACTTGCTGATAATGACAGAGTCAGAGGAATGGGGAAACTCTAGCCAGAAGGAGGACTGGTCACATACTGAATGGAATTTCCTATTTTAGGGGCAACCAATCAGCTAGCTGCATGTGCTTCCCGTCAAGATTAACAGGAGGCCTGTATAGCCTTCAGTGCAGAGATTAACAGAAGACCTGCACAGCCAATCCTCTGCAAAAGCCTCCTGTCAATCTCTGCAGCCCCTTCAATCTTTAACTAGCAATATCAGTCCCAGCAGGAGAGGTGTGTGGTGCAGATATTAAAACCTTTCCCTAGCGGAAAGGTCGGCCACCTCCTGGTGGGACTGATAAACTCACTAGCGTATGGCCAGCTTCAGCCTACATTTGAAAGATGGTGCTAAGAACTATTAGGATGAAGCCTGACTTCAGCGTACCGGAGGATTATGTGGGGAAATAAGATCCATTGAGTACTGACCAACACTTGTCAGATCTTGGCACGTTGTAAAATGTCTCTGTGTATTAAATTCTGTAGCAATTAAATTTTATGTACACAGCCTTGTATCACTGAAGAAACAGAAAAGCATGTCAGATTAGCATAACTGCTATCACTACGCCGGACAAGACTACAGAAAATGAAATCATTCTCCCATATTCTACATGTACAAACAGACCCCCCCCCCCTGTACATAAGATCATTTGCATATAATCAGCAACACAGATGCACAAATCTCCACCCACTACTGTCACCGACTCATTCATGTGCAACCCGGTGCTCAACAGAGATAGCAGAAAGCCGGCAGCCTTAGCTAAAGCCCAAGAAAGTCCAAATAATACAGAAAGCAATATATTATCCAAATGATCTCCTGCCATTGCACGGCATTGCAGTGTTTAGAAGCAGAGGGTCATTTAAGGATTGTGGAACAGCCACAGCATTAAGGAGCCTGAGAATGTGATATAATGCTCGAAAAATGTGCTACTGTAGCAAAGGTTTACCAGTGCTTGTGCCGCCACAAATTATCTTCATTGAAAGGATCTGAATGAAGGAAACGCCTGTGGTGTGCTGCGGGTTACCTCTTGGGGGGTGGTTAAAGAGCTTGATCCTGATGTCCAATTTCCCCTCATGCTTGGCGACTAATCAGAACGTATTCTGACCTGCTAAGAATGAAGAGCAATGGGCTGGATGTAGACTCCTGAGTCTCGATTGAGTCCATTGCTCTTAATTCTGGCTGAGTCGGATTGAGACTCTGGTATCCCCACTGGATCAATCCTTCTGCGCAGGCTAAGAGGGGAGGCCACTCCCCCTGCAGGCCTGGTTTTATGATCCAAGGAAACTACTTTATAACTTAGGTCCGGATTCACCGTTATGTAGTTTTCATCTTGCGTACGTTGTTTTAATAATTGAGCTAGTACGCATGCATAGTAGCTTACTTACACTATCTATGTACCATTTCTGTACGTAGATTACGTAAACGCCGTCTAAATACCGCGCTTATGCAATCTACGTACAGAAATGATACGTAGACAGTGTAAATAAGCTACTACGCATGCTCAATTCTTACAATAACGTACATAACACGAAAACTATGTAACTTTAAATCCGGACCTTACTTACTAAAAATGGGGATAGATGTAATGTCTGGATATGGCGTAAGCCATAAAGCCACTGCATGCCCCGCAGCCTAACCCTAACCCTCCATTCCCCGCAGCCTAGCCCTAACCCTCAATTCCCCGCAGCCTAGCCCTAACCCTCCTCCATTCCCCGCAGCCCAGCCCTAACCTTCCATTCCCCGCAGCCTAACCCTAACCTTCTATTCCCCGCAGCCTAGCCCTAACCTTCCATTCCCCGCAGCCTAGCCCTAACCTTCCATTCCCCGCAGCCTAACCCTAACCTTCTATTCCCCGCAGCCTAGCCCTAACCTTCTATTCCCCGCAGCCTAGCCCTAACCTTCTATTCCCCGCAGCCTAGCTCTAACCTACTATTCCCCGCAGCCTAGCCCTAACATTCCATTCCCCGCAGCCTAGCCCTAACCTATTCAGCTGTTTTCTCAACCAGAACATTTCAGAGGGAGGCAGCTTACTCAGCATTCTACACCAAAGCAAAGCTATCCAGCTGTGTTAGAACAAGACATCAAAACTTGGGTTTTGCTGTACAAGGCCATTGCATTTCAAGGGAATACCAAATGTTTGCCAGTGTGACATACTCTATATTGTGCTCTATCCTTTACCCATATGCAGCTGACTGGCACTCCTGTGCATTACATGTGGTATCACAATCTGCATCAATGACATTTGTTGCAACAGAAGGATGGTTTAGGTGGAGATATGGCTGTCTACATTGTACGTGTGGTTTATATATGGCTTCCTATATTGCAGGTGAGGTGTATATATGGCTTCCTATATTGCAGGTGAGGTATATATATGTGTCCTCCTATATTGGAGGTGAGGGATATATGGCTTCCTATATTGCAGGTGAGGTGTATATATGGCTTCCTATATTGCAGGTGAGGTGTATATATGGCTTCCTATATTGCAGGTGAGGTGTATATATGGCTTCCTATATTGCAGGTGAGGTGTATATATGGCTTCCTATATTGCAGGTGAGGTGTATATATGGCTTCCTATATTGCAGGTGAGGTGTATATATGGCTTCCTATACTGCAGGTGAGGTGTATATATGGCTTCCTATATTGCAGGTGAGGTGTATATATGGCTTCCTATATTGCAGGTGAGGTGTATATATGGCTTCCTATATTGCAGGTGAGGTGTATATATGGCTTCCTATATTGCAGGTGAGGTGTATATATGGCTTCCTATATTGCAGGTGAGGTGTATATATGGCTTCCTATATTGCAGGTGAGGTGTATATATGGCTTCCTATATTGCAGGTGAGGTGTATATATGGCTTCCTATATTGCAGGTGAGGTGTATATATGGCTTCCTATACTGCAGGTGAGGTGTATATATGGCTTCCTATATTGCAGGTGAGGTGTATATATGGCTTCCTATATTGCAGGTGAGGTGTATATATGGCTTCCTATATTGCAGGTGAGGTGTATATATGGCTTCCTATATTGCAGGTGAGGTGTATATATGGCTTCCTATATTGCAGGTGAGGTGTATATATGGCTTCCTATATTGCAGGTGAGGTGTATATATGGCTTCCTATATTGCAGGTGAGGTGTATATATGGCTTCCTATATTGCAGGTGAGGTGTATATATGGCTTCCTATACTGCAGGTGAGGTGTATATATGGCTTCCTATATTGCAGGTGAGGTGTATATATGGCTTCCTATATTGCAGGTGAGGTATATATATGGCTTCCTATATTGCAGATGAGGTGCATATATGGCTTCCTATATTGCAGGGATGTGTATATATGGCTTCCTATATTGCAGATGAGGTGCATATATGGCTTCCTATATTGCAGGGATGTGTATATATGGCTTCCTATATTGCAGATGAGGTGCATATATGGCTTCCTATATTGCAGGGATGTGTATATATGGCTTCCTATATTGCAGATGAGGTGCATATATGGCTTCCTATATTGCAGGGATGTGTATATATGGCTTCCTATATTGCAGATGAGGTGCATATATGGCTTCCTATATTGCAGGGATGTGTATATATGGCTTCCTATATTGCAGATGAGGTGCATATATGGCTTCCTATATTGCAGGGATGTGTATATATGGCTTCCTATATTGCAGATGAGGTGCATATATGGCTTCCTATATTGCAGGGATGTGTATATATGGCTTCCTATATTGCAGATGAGGTGCATATATGGCTTCCTATATTGCAGGGATGTGTATATATGGCTTCCTATATTGCAGATGAGGTGCATATATGGCTTCCTATATTGCAGGGATGTGTATATATGGCTTCCTATATTGCAGATGAGGTATATATATAGCTTCCTATATTGCAGATGAGGTATATATATAGCTTCCTATATTGCAGATGAGGTGTATATATATATGGCTTCCTATATTGCAGGTGTGCTGTATATATGGCTTCCTATATTGCAGGTGAGCTGTATATATGGAAGCTTATATTGTGGGTGAGAGGTATACTTAAAACACGTGCACATATCCTGTTCTGCCTGTCCATCACTGTCCTAAAAGAAGCAATCTAGAAATAATGACAGCACGGAAAGAAAATACTGAATATTTTACATTGACGATCTACAAGTAGATAAAGGCCAATGCTATCATCAGCAAAGGGTTACACAAATGCAGATTGAATTTTCAACCCTGTCATTATAAATATTTGCATCCTTACTATGCATGTGCCACGGGGGGAAGCCAGCGACTTCATTATTTCCAGGAGGTATGCATGAGATGACACCGCATCAGCAGCAATTGCTAAATCAGAGCATGGACGGAATATTGATGTGTGTGATATGCTACTGTCTGGTTGGCTTGTGACAATCCCAGGTAAGGATCACACAGCAGGAGATAAAATCACGGCTCTATGTTGTCATAACAGGAGGAACTAAAAGAAATGATCTACTGCAATGCCATTATGTGTATAATTGCTTAAACGAAAATAATGGGGGGGGGGGAATAAACTATAACATGCAGTAATTGAGAGGTAGATATCATTTATACGGAATTACAATCACAGTAAAATGATGCATGAGAATGAGAGCAGTGTAGCTGAATGGTAAAGTTAATGGTGTCATAGAATGTTTAACAAAACAAACGCTTATTTAGTAATAAAAAAACAAAACAAAAAGAAAGGTAAAACAGAAGTGAATCAGACATCACCTTAAATTAAAGCATCACCTACAGAGTTAAGATCCTCCTATAGTACAAAGCCATATTTCTTTACACCCACAATGCAGTTCCCATTAGGGAAGAGTGGAAGTAATCAGTATTTTGACATTGACACCATTATATTGGTTGCAAACTTCTGCAAATGAATATCAGAGAGATGGTGATTGCACCACCGAGCCGCTGCACCAAAGGGGTGTGTCTAGTAGCACCAAAGTGAATAGCTCCACCTATGAGTGTCTAGCGCTTCCAGGAAAACTTATTGTGAACACTGCAAATAGGAGACCCACTCAATTCACCTACAGAGAAAAGCTAAAAGATGGTGATACTGCATCTGATTTACAAGAGACCAAAGTGTGTTTTTCATTTCGGTCTCCATAACTGAAGTCATGTTGTCTTAGATAACTGTCAGTCTTTGATTAAATTTTGGCCTCCATGAAAATGGCCGCTTCTATAGACCTCAATTCAGGGAAATAGGACACAGTTTATAAATTCTGTCATCATACCGCAATGACTTCTGGCACTGGATCAGCATTAGGGAGATTGCCAAACACTTCAGGGAGATTACCCACTCTTCAGGAAGTCTCCCTGATATTGAGGTAAAGGGGGTAGTCAAAGGCCTCCCGCTGAGCGCGGATATAAAAAAAAATAAAAAAAAAATCATTCTCAAATATTTCTTCGGGCCAGAAAATGGTGCCAAATTATTTAATGTGGCTCTAACACTACCAAGGATTTAGCTGCTTAATATCATTCACTGCATTGCTGTTTGAAAAAGCTATTGACACTTTCTTGTACTACTCTTGATGGAAAAACCACTGGCTTGCCATGGAAGAGGCCAGATTTTTATACCTGCTCTGCTTGTCCTTGAGAATACACTTGATATAGCAGCTCGGATAATCATGTGCCTGCATCTACATGATTGGGGTAATGCAAATTCACAGAACACCGCATAATCAGGGAACGTTCAAAGTGACATTAAGTTCACCTATTTTTAAAGTCTCACATTGGCATTTATTATTGTCATATAAAATATATCTGATTATTCAAAACATTTGATAAACAAATTGCAGAAATACACTGAAGTCCCGATCAACCAGAGACTGCATTTCCACAATCTACGTAAGAAAAAGATACGTACATTACGTTAAAAAATTACTGCGCATAAAAATCGCTAAACAGGTCCAGTACTCTGAATACGGGCCACCATCCCTAGTCTTCTAAACCTAAATGGGGCTGGCCCAGGAGATACCAAAACTGGAGCCAGCCTTCAGTGTGAGCGCAAGGGAGACCATAGGACCCTACCTGATTACTTTAGACCCGCCATCCCTGGTGACGAGGGACAAGCTGAAGTCAGGATAGCACTGCGTTTAGCATCCCCATAATGCACGATTTACTTATCACACACCTTCCCACTATCAGAAACCTCTGAATAAAATGTAAACATTTGCATCTCTGTATTGCGCAGACCCAGATTTGAGCGTCGCTATCAGAACGTGTGTCTGCAGGGAAGCACAAAAAAACCCCAGGTATTTACCAATCCTAGAGATTTTCCCAAGTCTACATCTGGTATTAAATGCGTCTAATGGATATCAAGGGCCGTATGCAAACTTCCAGACGTATAACATATCCGTCTTGTGTTTAGCGTTTTTTACTACTGCGCACGAGTAGTACATTTTTTTTACATTATCTACGTAACTTTTCCTTGCATAGATTTCGTAAATGCTGTCTGAAAGACCGCATTTCCGCAATCTACGTAAGGAAAAGATATGTAGATAACGTAAAAAATGTACTACGCATGCGCAGTAGGAAAAACGCTAAACACCGGACGTATACGTTTTACGTCTGGAAGTCTGCATACGGCCCCAAATATTTATATCAACAGTTTTCACCCTCTTTTTGGGGAGTATCTGGTACCCACTATGGCATCAGGTCAAGAACCACTTAGCATATATTTGTATTTTTTAGTAATAAATATTTTTGCACTGATTTTGCCGAACATTTTCTGCATATCGCTTTAAGCCCCCAAGATATTTTATAAACAGGCCCTCTGCCATCTAGTATGGCACCTGGTTACAACACAAATTCAGCTGCTAGCTTCTTACATCTGTACGGCGATTCAGGTACCACGTGGCGTCCTATAAATAAACGTTAAAAATAATAATAAATGATCCTTGTCCAGTTACCATCCCCATCACAGAAATTATGCAGGACAACCCTTTCTCTGTATCAATGCTATGAAGCAAAAACCCAAAGATAACACATTACAGTATCAGGAGGAATTGTGATTATACTAGCATCCAATAGGTAATTATGTCTCACTAAATCATCAATTCATAATTAAATACCACGAAATAAAGCTCAACCATAACAAAATGTACTTTAGTGTCAATTCCCACCGATGTGGACAATATCACAAATTAAATCTTATTTTCCTAGAATCATTATCTTCCTAGTGCAAGGCACACGGACACAGAGTCAGCTGTATACTGCCTTCATTGCTATTGTCACTGCAATTCATTTATCGGACTCAGGCTGATCATTACTACGGTCTATCTCTATAGTGCCAATATATTAAGCCATTATTACTCCGGTATCTTGTGTAGCACTGCATACAGAATGATTATTTTTCTCCATCCTTCCCAGCTCCGGTGAAGATTACCATTTACAGTCTTACTTTAACCCAGGCACACCAATGGCATTCTAGTAAATTTAGTTAGAAAGCAGGTAACATACCAGTATGAATGCAGACATTGGAAAAACTCCAGAAGCCAACATGAAGACCAGAAGAACCTTCAGTCTCCACAAAGACAGATCTGATAGTATTTGATCCTTTGTATTGTAAGGCAACAATTCCAACCACTTTGCCAACATGAAGAACCACAACCCAGGTATAAGAACCGTGTACAGGGCCCCAATGTCACAGGCTGGGAAGATCTGGGAATGGTGTCTCAGTTAAAGAAAAAGAAGAGTCAAATACAACGGCACGTATTGATTGTGACAAGAACATTGCGTGAGTTGCTTCATGAATGACTTCTAGCAATAAAATATATTTAACAGACAAACCAATTAAAACTGGTGAGCAGACAATGTGATGCATTCTTATGTTAAGCTGCTCTATGTGATTTTATTTTACTGTGCTATAATGTTATCGATACGTTTATTAAATGATGCTGGTCAGACATGTGTCACTCAAGTGTTTCAACATCAAAATGACGTCTAGTCTTATAAGTCTCTCACCCTATATATGGTCCAGTGTCTTCCCCCTGTACTATACAAGCTATAAAAACAAACATATCTTTATTTAGAATCCTGGGATCCTACTGAAAATGAAGCAGCAAAAAAATAAAATGGGCTGGATCCAGACTTAAGTAAATGCTTGAAATTAGTTACTCCTGGGCTAAACCATGTTGATTGCAGGGGAGTCATACTTCTTCTGTTGCAAACAGTATTAGAGCTGAGAGGTGATGTTTCCTATCCCAAGTCTAAATAACAATGTGATAGTAATGCTGGTCAGTATCTGTGTGCAGTAAGCAATTCAAAGATATATTCCTGCATGCAAAGACTACAATTAACTTGACTCCCCCTGCAATCAACATGGTTTAGCCCAGGAGTAACTAATTTCAAGGACTTAAGTCTGGATCCAGCCCCATGTGTGTAAAACTGAAGTTGTAAATTTCATATGGGTCCAGTGTTTTGCAGACCTGGAACCCATCCTCCTCCAGGGGTCTTGTTGGACGTCTCCCTCTCAAACTTAACATTTTGTTACCTGGCCAAATACTAAACACAAAGCATTATATGAAAAAAGCAGAAACCTCAATGTTCTTGAAAGCCGCTCACATCACATTAATCAAGAAAGATTAATAACAGGGCTAAACGTTTGATGAGGCAATTAACGGCTAAAATCTAAAAGGTCGAAGCCAGGGCAAAGTGTCTGGGCTAGACAGTGGTGTGGTGTGGTTACGGAGCACGGGTGATCTCCTGAGGTGACCCTAACTAACTTCCAACTGCTCTTGTTGTAAATTAGGACTGTTCTCCATGTTTTACTCAACACAAAAAAACATTCAAACACAGCAATAAATGCAAAAAGCAATTATACCTACAGCCGCATTAAACCTCATTACTGTTTAAATCAGGTTTTATGTTCAAAACAACACTGGATAGATTACAACGAACCTAAACCATTCCTCAACTGCATGGTTCAAGCAGAAGGCTCGGAATGAATACTATGGATGGCCCATACAGTAAAGCTGGCCATACACTAGAGCAATTATTGGTCACTTAATTTTCAGGTGAGCGGACCAATGATCGCTCTAGTGAGAGAGCAGGATGGGTTTCTAAAACACGCAATGATCGGTCCAGAAATGATAGAGTCCGATAGTTTTATTGTTTGGCTCTCCAAACTATTATCGTCAGCAAGCTCCTGATATCGAGTAGCGAGCGGCCATTTTCAATGATTAGATCCTGTACCACCTCCTCCTGGCTGAAGTTGTCCCATCTGTCGGACTCGATATATATCAGCAAGGACAGCATCAATAAAGTAATAAACGCTCAGCATTTTCCAAGAGAAACAACACTTCCACTACTATATTACTGCTAGACTTCCCTAGTGGAAAATGTTCCTAATTATCGGACATCACCTGCTGGGAACAATAATCACTGGTCAGCTTAAAGCAGTGTTGGCTAACCTGTGGTACTCCAGGTGTTGTGAAACTACGAGTCCCAGCATGCCTTAACTGCAAAAGCATAGCGGATACCTGACAAAGCATGATGGGAATTGTAGTTTCACAACACCTGGAGTGCCATAGGTTAGCCAACACTGGCTTAAAGCAATGTCTATCACCAACCTATGAGGTCTAAGGGCCGGATTCAGAGCACCGAGCGTGTTGCATATGCACCCGGTTTTTCACAACTTGAGATACTGCACTTGCGCTCTGTGCTCTGAATCTGGCACTAAGTCTGGAACATTAGAATTGGAGGTAAGAGGGTCTTGCTTACAAACATACTATCTACAGGACAATAACATTTTATAGTCGAGGAGAAGAGCTACATATCACAAAACGGACCAACCCTTTTTAAGAATAAGGGCCCTGTTGTCTGTATGATCCAGTAACACAACATTGGGTCTGGAGACTGAGAGTTGGGTAAAGAAAGAAATGTATGTATGTTTAAGGGAGGGAAAAGAGGTTTATAATACAATAGAAGAAGCTTAAGGAGGTGGTTGAGGAACTTGGTAAACATGAAGTACAATAAATCCTTTAGGACTCACAAGACTCAAATAGGGAGTCACTGATATCATGGGTCTGAAAATTATTACAATGGCTAAGAGTGAAGAGGAGGGCGTATTTTCTAATTAGTAACTTATTAAAGGTAAATGTATAATTATAAATTAAATTTACAAATGGTGACAAAACTTCCAGAAGGTAATGTAATGGCACTGCCTATGACTTAAGTTGATAAATGATAAACGGTTTATTTTTATTACCCTTAGTGCACAAAAAAGGCAAAACCGGAATGACTAGTATTGTAGCTTTGCATGTTCATAGGAAAAAAAAGATTCAGTCATTTATATCACAATGTTCAATATACATTGAAAGCTAACTCACACAACCAGCCGCTCCTGCATTAGACAAATATCCAGATTTGAACTGAAAGTAGCTGCTATATATAGCACGAGAGACCTTCCCTATTGTAACAGGAAATCCTAAATATGTCACTATGAGATGTCACATGGGGGTTCCTATCACTAGGTTATGCCTAGAATAGATGAACCACTGACAAGTCATTACTAAAGGAACAGCTTAAAAAAACAAATAAAAAATAAGGGGGACAACTCACGACAACTCAAAATGGGAAAAGTGTGGAGGTTTTTATGTGATGTTCCTTAGGGAATAGGTGGATAATAAGGAAATACTTAATGGTTTGTTAATGTGTAATTAAAGGAGAGATGTTGCCCATAGCAACCAATCAGATTCTAGCTGACACTCTAGTATGTAATGGGAAAATGAGAGCTAGAATCTGATTGGTTGCTATGGGCAACATCTCCACTTTTCCTTTGGGCTAGATTTACTAAACTGTGGAAAAGGAAAATTGAAAAATTCTAGCTCTCATACATAAAGGGCATTTTCACACAAAAACATGTGAGATGGACATTTTTTGTGAACATTAAAAACAGACAAACAACTTGATATTTCCCATGGCAACCTTTTAATTTACTGAACACAGATTAGAAAATGAAAGCTAAAACCTGACTGTTATGGGCAACAAGCAGAAAACATCATCTGTACTGCTTACAGTTACATGTCATTTTAGCATCAGTATAAGGAAAAATAACAGCCCACACCTATTCTTAAGAACGCTGCAGGCTTTCCACAGAGCTGCGAGACTACTATAGTAGCCAGGCACGGAGCAGAGCTCTTCATGAATATGTATACTGTAGTGATAGACGCTCAAAGGTTGCAATAAAAAGGAAACGGAGGGAGCATTAAAGACAGACAAGTATAAAGATCTTTTTCATTTAATTAAAATTGCGCTCAACATTAAACGCAACATGAATAAAGAAAACGAAACAAGAAAAGGACTTCAAATATAACAATTTTGACGTGAAATATTTGTTTTATTAGTGAACATAATTAAACAGGTAAGTTTGTTTATTATACTTGTTTGGCATGTTGTGTGGTAAGTGTTGGGCCAAAGACACTACCACAGGTTGTCCAATGACTAGCACAGGAAGAGGGACGAGCCTGTAACTAAGATGCAAGAATTCCACAGCAGTTATTAAAATGATGAGGCAGGTGTGCACACAATGGTGGCTTAAGGGTATCTATACTTTTGTTTTTT
>WWET01000576.1:240978-254290 GCA_011038615.1 Limnodynastes dumerilii | reverse complement strand
AAAGATACAGAGCCACGGTTCCAAAATGGCAGCCACACTATGGCTCAGTGCCGTCACAAATGTTCTCAGCGGCTCAAACCCCTTTCACACCAAGATCCCGGGGTATTACATGGGATAATGAACAGGTAAATCCCTGGTCATTGCCTTTCTCACTGGACCCTTGTCTGCAGAGGAAGAGAGCAATTTCCATCCTCCAATATAGATCCTTTCAATGGAACTCGGGTGGAATAACCTGGAAACACTGTTTCACGATACAGTGTCTGTGTCCGAGTCCAACCCAACCTAGTAGTGTCCAGGGTCGAAGATCCAGGGCTCAGGTTCCGGAACTCACGCGCAACCACACAACCGATCACAAGCCGAGCAGTGCCATCACAACCATCGTTGATGAAGTACGCATGCGTCAAACTCAACACACAAGCAGCCGCATGCACCGTTTTAATGATATTGCCGCCAAAACTTTTAAAACTTGGAAAATCCGTCAAAAAAAAAAAAGGTGCTGAACTCCATTCCTGTGCGTTCTATGTCAAAAAAGCACTGACCATTTACACCGACACCCAACCTGGGTTATTCCGGGTCCATGCCTCGGTGTATTAGAGAAACAGCTGCTGCCAGCACCTCACTCATATCTCAGTGTTTGCCGCTCTCCTTCATACAGACATGTAAAATATAACTACTGTATATTACTACTAGACTTCTGTGAAATATTACATCATACATACATGAGATGTGTGCATACAGAAATAAATGCCTACACCCACACCGGGGAAGCTCAAGCATTTCCACAGCCCACAGCAACGTCCACTTCAAACATCAAAGCAATCAAAATATAATCTGCCCCCAGGCTGCAAGACGACTCTTCCACCATAACAACTCTACTTTTCCACCTTATCTGTTCCCTGCATCAGACCTCTCAGAGCAGGCTCGCATCCTTAAGTGTGCTAATCAGGATGGCGTCGTATAATGATGGCGAGTGTGAATATTTATAACCTCCTGGCCATTAGGAGAAACAAGTTGCTATGGAGCAATCATACGGGAATTTTAGATGCTGCTTAAAGGCCAAAGACACAGTCACTTTGTGTCACTGGAAGGCTTCTGCTAATGTAAATAGCACATTACACTGGTAAATCCACTGGTCTATTGCTCTATACCTCATTACCACAAATTTGCTTTACAGATGGGCGTGGTTTGTGGTGCCGTGGCAATGCTAAGATGTCAGACAGTGCAGACTTACACCGTTACTCGCGGCTTTAGTTTCCAAGTTGTTTTGCTGTCACCAATGGCTAGGGGATGGATCCAGACTTAAATAAGTGCTTAACCTTAGTTATTCCTGGGCTAAACCATGTTGATTGCAGGGGAGTTAAGTTAATTGTATTCTTTGCATGCAGGGATATATCTTTGAATTGCTTACTGCACACAGACACTGACCAGCTTTACTATCACACTGTTATTTATACTTGGGATAGGAAACATCACCTCTCAACTCTAATACTGTTTGCAACAGATGAAATATGACTCCCCTGCAATCACCATGGTTTAGCCCAGGAGTAACTCAGTTCAAGCATTTACTTAAGTCTGGATCCAGCCCTAGGTGTGTAGTTTCTAGTTTCATTTGCAGGCCTTATACATCTAGTAAGAGAAACAGCTGCCAGAATGAATATATAGCGCACTTATAATTACCTACTACATCAATGCTATGCAACCAGCAGCTGCGGAGACATGCTTGAATGGGGACATGCAGCTTACCAGAAGCCTTAGCTGAGGCTGTGGCATTTCCCTGTACACAGCAGACTTGGCAGTAATCACATTAAAGACACTGCAGTCAGCCTGTTAGCACCTATCCGCATACAGCGTCTAACAGGACAGTTGCTTACACTGCAAATTTAAATACCATGACAATAATCTCAAGTACTGGGCGCTTCATGTATAATAGATGCATAGGCCCAGACTTACTAAGCTGTAGGATAGGAAAAAAGGTTGCCCTTAGCAACCAATCAGATTCTAGCTGACATTTTCTAGTAAGCAATAGGAAAATAAGAGCTAGAATCTGATTGGTTGCTATGGGCAACATCTCCACTTTTCCTTTCTGGCAGCTTAGTAAATCTGTCCCATAGGGTACAATGTAAAAGACTATGACCAGATTGTAAGCTACATGTTTTTCAAGTTGTGTGCCCATTTCTAAGTGCTGCGCTAATGCACACGTGTAGTAAATATTTTACGCTATCTACGTAGCGTTTTGTTACGTAAATTGCGTGAACCCTGAAAGCAGCAAAGGAATTTTCAATCAGAGCAGACGTTTTTAGTAGACAAATGAAGCAGGTGTTAAATCAAGAGTCGTCTGTGGATGATCAGAATCGTGACGCATCTAGCTTGGCAGGCTAATGCCAGAGACGGGCACCCGATATAATAATTTGGAAGAGAACAGCAAGGATACATGAAGAACATACTGTCTTCCACAATTCAAGGAAAGGACAGAGAATGTTGGAATTCACAATTACAACGTGTTTTGCTCTGCAAACGTCTAATTAATAAATAAAATATATAAAGTCTTTGTGTCTTTTTTTTTGCTAAACCCAGATTGAATTGGATTAAAGTCAGTGGACTCTTTGGATATTTTTAAAACATAAAGATCTTTTGGACTTATTGAAGACAAGGGGCTAGATTTACTAAGCCGCGGGTTTGGAAAAGTAGAGATGTTGCATATAGCAACCAATCAGATTCTAGCTCTCACTTTCCTACTAGAGTATGTCAGCTAAAATCTCATTGGTTGCTATAGGCAACATCTCCACTTTTCCAAACCCGCAGTTTAGTAAATCTGGCCCAAGGGGTGTTGGGAAGTATTTATTTTCCTAACAGTATTTTAAAAACATAAATGTTGTGTTTGAAGTTTTTAGTTACAATTTTCTTTGAGGCAATACAGGTGGCAGTGGTGGATTTTACAAGTGCCACCAAGCCCTAGCAGCCTAAGAACAGGGCCATGCTAACAACTGTAAACACCTGTAATGCCACAAAGCCAAAATGGCTACACTATTATTTTTACACATTTTACCCCGCTACCCAAAGCCAACAGTAGCGGGAAGAGCTCTGGTGGCAACAGCTGGTTCATCCTTGGGCACCCTGGAAGGATTACTGCTGCTAGCTGTGATATAAGGGAGACCCCCCACACTACTCATCCCCCTGATTTTCCACTAGTGGTAGTAGGCTTCCATGGTGCATGTTTATGGACAAGTTGGGCTGCATACTTACATATGAATGCTCAGCTATCAGGTAGAACATTGGTTGGTAGGTCGAACATGCATACGCAGACTTTTATTGTTTTGTTTTTACATTATATCATGCCACTGGAATAAAATCTACAGCGCAATCAATTACTGCTCCTTAGTCCATGCGTGAATGGTTAGGTCGATCATCTGATTATTGCTAATATGCCCAATAACTGTATAGTGTATACGAAGCTTAAAGAAGCACTCCCAGGTAAACAGTTAGCAGAGTCGCCACATCACCTTAATGAATCAGCAGGAGCTGCATGTCTATACAGAAGCTGATCATCCACATTTCATTAAACGAACCTTACATGCGAGTAAAAAATATTTGTACTGCTACACAGGTCTTAGGAAGAATTAGTCATAACCCAGCCCAATTTCTCCATTATCAGAATATTACCACGTTTCCAATCACTGTTTATAAGTTGTTGAAGGGAATGATCTTTTGTGAAAAGTCTTTGTATATTTACGCACAATGTTTTACTGTGCAGGGGGTGACTGATGTTAATGTAAATGGCTAACCCAGCTTCTGATTGGTCCACCCTCACACCGTCTCCCACGCTGGATTACACACCTGGTAAGTCTTAACACACCCTTGTAAAACTTCTTTGCCTAGGGCATGCAGCCGTCTCCACGTGTGTTCTAAACATTTATTTTTTACCGTTGGGAGTTTTTCTTTAAAACAAGAAAAAAATACTTTGCAGAGACTGCAAAGTGTAAAATCTGTGCATTCTATAGAATCCCAATGTCTGTAAGGCTTTGGAATTGAATAAATAAAAATTCTAGAGAAAACAAGGCTATAAATTGGCACCCAGTATATCACGGCGTGGGATTTTCAGGAGATAGGCAGTTTGCTCCCAAGCGCAGCTGGTTGTAAATTTCAAGTAAAAACCACATTTATTTATTTTTTTAATAAAGTCATGAGGGTTACAGTCAGCAATTCATGGTTATTTCTTTTTTTATTGCAACCAAGTCTGCATCAGAGATTGCCTGGAATACTGTAGTGTAGGATAAAAGTTGAGGGCACCACATTTTGGTTGTAATCCTCATAACCATGTTAGACACGTTTGTAAATTCTTTGCATTACTTTTTCTACCACAAAAATTAAAGCTCTTTTTTTTTTTATTAATAAGAGCTATGGGCCTGATTCAGACTTAAGAAGGTGCTTAAAATAATAGCGGAAAGTCACTCCTGGGCTAAACCATGTTGATTGCAGGGGGAGTCAAGTTAATTGTATTCTTTGCATGCAGGGATATATCTTTGAATTGCTTACTGCACACAGATAGTGACCAGCTTTACTATCACACTGTTATTTAGGCTTGAGACAGGAAACATCACCTCTCATCTCTAATACTGTTTGCAACACATGAAATGACTCCCCTGCAATTACCATGGTTTAGCCCAGGAGTGACTTTTCTCTCTTATTTTAAGCACCTTCTTAAGTCTGAATCAGGCCCTATATCAGTGTACAAGTATGTGTAGGGAGGTGTACTAGGATTGCAGAAAGGCGGAGGCTGGCCATGAACAAAGCGCCAGATTTACTAAGCTGCAAGTTTGGAAAAGTGGAGATGTTGCCTATAGCAACCAATGCTATGGGCAACATTTCCACTTTTCCAAATCCAAAGCTTAGTAAATCTGGCGCCAAAGCAGGTATGTCAAACTCGCAGCCCACATCTTTAACACAAGTATTATAGTTTGTAATTTTTTTTTCCTTTTACATCATGCGAGAAATGAGCAAAACTTTAGAAGTGTTTGAGTCAAATATCATCGAGGTCTCAAGAGCCGCGTTATGATGTCATCGTTTTTTTTGTTGGTCAATGGCTGCTCTGCACATTCCTGACTTTTTAATGAATCCCGGAAATTATAAGAGCCTCCTAAAGGCCTAAGTGATACACTGAATACCCTCTTGTGCTGTTAAAAGATGAGTTTGCACTATGCTGCTCCTTCCTCAAATGGATAATTAACTGAAGTGGTTACAAGGATGTTTTATTTATTACACGAGTGGGCCGGCTTCATGGAAAAAACTGAAATATTTTATTCTAAATGATCAAAATAACAAGCAAAAATAAAGGCAGCAGGAACTCAATAGGTCCTAACAGGTGGGAAGAATAAGCCAAACCTATGATACGTGTGGCATGGCTGCCTGGCAGGGAAATAAAGGCGTACAAGGAGAGTTTGTTATAAATGCAGCTTAAAAGGAAGAACATTTAAAATGAATGAAATGGGCCTTGTCACAGAGTGACTCAAAATTCAGTTCCTCCAACATGACCCATTCCACCAGGTACAAAAATACTCCGCTCCTGAGCTTCCAAACTGTCACTCATCTGGTTTTAACCATTAACTCATGTTTGAGAAACATGTTTCTCTTCAACAGAGGTGGTTACCATAGTAACTGATTGTCGGAAGTTCAGGAACTGAGTATTTTGTACCTAGTGAAATGGGTCATGTTGGAGGGTCTGAAAACTCACTAGTCATGGGGGCACCTGGGATCCTTTCTTTTGTGTTGGATCCACACTTATAAGAATACAGCTTCGAGAGTTTCAGAAAAAAATAATGGGTATTAGATTGGGTCCTAAAATTCGCCAGGGATCAGACAGTTGGATCCCAGAATCCATGCGAGTGATTAGGAAATCCAATTTCAGGATCCTACCTTAATATAGCTGACCCCTGCACAGAATGGTGGCAGAGAGAAACTTGGCAGTTACTGTAGAACAGCTGCCCAAATCCCCACCTTCACCTCACAATTGCAATCACAGACCCTTTGAATTGAATTTATTTGTAATAAATGAATTGTGAGCTCACAAATTTGTAACGGTGCTGAATAAGCCGTGTGTAATAATGTCAGGTAATTTACTTCCTTAATAGTTATACCTGAAAGTGTGAGATACTAATAGTTTATTATATTTTTTTATCTATAATATTAATTGCAGAAGTGCCCGCCATTGCCTGGGTTTAAATCTTCAAGTTATTAATTTAACAATGAGCTGGATGTAATGGTCATCATTTAAAAAAAAATAATTAGCAGGTTGACGATATATACAGTGTTTTTTAATAATGCCATTTAACACCATCCAAAATTACAGTAGCTCCTCCTCTTTATGGACAAACTCCACCCACAACTGACTTATTCATTCTAACCCCATCCACTTTTTTAAAGCATGGCATAAAATTTAATAATTGCAGCAGAGCGTTCCCTATATGATTATCGGCCCTTTGGAAAATCCACCCTGACCTCTCACTGCAGCGATTATTGGACCGATCACCCAATAATTGTAGCGTGTGAATTTTGAGAACAACAATTAAAGGTTTTTATTTTCCAGCTAAACAGTGCTGCTACATTTCATAAGGACAATAGTTTTAGTTTTATTAACAATGTAGATAAAAAAAATTAATATTGACAATTATGTATCTTTGTTAAAGATTAAGCTATTTTCAGAAAAAAATATTGTACAGCGCTGTACAGAGAGAAATATTCCATCGCTATTTGTATACTGATAAAAACGTAGACTATTTCATCAAATGTCAAACACTGAATAGTACAGTGGAGATATCCTCTGCGCCATTGCTGTAATTCTTAGCCGGGTGGCTCACTGAAAGCCCCAATCTTTATTTTTATTTTAAACCTTCTTTAAATTTAAACCTTTAAATGTTGTTCTCAAATTCTAACATTCTAATCGAAGGAAATTATAAATATGCAAATTCAATAATCAGAGCTAAACTGCAAAATGCAAACCAACTGCGATGACAGAACATTTGCATAATAACTGTACCATAAACCAGGATAGATGGAGAAACAAAATAAGAATCAGTTTGGCAGAAACAGAGAGTGGGAAAAGGACCTAGATTTCTATAAAAAGAAATAATGCAATAAAAAAAAAAAAAACACACCACAATTTATTGTTCTACTGGATAATAGAATGCTCAGTATGAGAGGTAGCCGGAGCAGAGAGCAGAGACCATAGTCACCCTTCATACTTAAGTTCTCTCTAATTCATTGGTTCTGTCCGGCTATGCATTCGAACACCCCTGCACAGGCCTTCCACTGGATGGAATTGGATGACATCACATCCAGATTGGGTAAAGGAGGTGTGGTTAAAACAAATAGGGTCAATTGTGGGCAGGGCTTGGTCTGAACGATGGATTTGGAGGAAAATGTCACAGAGTGGAAACACAGGATCCCATAAGACATACTAGGGTGGTGGGGTCCCAATCAGACCTCATGTTGGTGTACACTGGGCGGACCTTTAAAACTGGGAGCCTGTTCTGGGCCTTCCAATGGATGGATTTGGATGACATCGCGATTTGGGAGGGACAGTCCAGATTCGTGAGTCATAAAAAGGGACGAAGCTTATGGAAAAGAGGGTGTGGGTTGAACAAACACGGATGGTGTGAGTTTGGCCAGAAAGGGGGCAGAGCTTATCTGAAAGTCGTTTAATAACATTATTAACAAAAACTGCAATTTTTTTATTTATATGCAGATTCCAACTCATTAATAAGGTGGGCAGCACCGGACAATTCGTTACTATTTGTATATATGAAAAAAAGAATAAACTATTAGTATCTCTCACTCTCAGGAATAACTAATAACGCAATAAAACATTTGACGTGGCTTATTCCACACCGCTTCAAATTTGCAAGCTCACAATTCATTTATTGCAAATAATTAAATGTCACTTCATCTAACTGTTGACAAACAACAGAGATGAAAGAAAATATGACATGGAAAAAGACAAAAGATGTACATTTCAATTTGTTGACACAATGAAAACATTATTTCAAAGTTAAAAATTCCAAAGTTACCTGAAATATATCTAAAAATATTTTTAAAAATTCCTCTTTTAAAAAATCTCTCTTTGAGGCCCATCGGTTCCTCATCACAGACACAGTCAGACTCAGGCAATTCACACCTCATCAAGAAGCCCTGAAATACGGGGAATGGGATGTGATGTGATGAAATTACACAGGACGATAACAATATTCAGACGGAGGAATGATTTTAATCATCGGTTTGTATGCTGGTGGGAAATCAAAGGCAAGCAGCAAAATTAAAATGGAGCCATATTACAGAGAATTATTTTATTCTTTTTGAAGGCTGGGGAGACAGACTTCCATTTCTATCCTATAAATTAGGTTTATTTGTCCAAGCATCACCACCGTTATTCAAAGTGATAAATTAGGAGTTAGGAAATTATGTCTATGTTATTTATGTCACAGATTCTATTACATTTTAGGCCTGTAGACATAATGAAGAAATGACAACCCCAGGCTAAACAGTCCTACAATGACAATAATGAGAAATGTAGTGAGGCAATGATGCAGATCACTGTAAATATCCATAAAGCAGACTATATACACATTTTATATTTAGGTATGTCATCAAAAGGGACATTTGCTCTTTGAAACGGTTTGTTGAGTAAGTCAACGTTACCTGCAAAGCTCCAGACCGTCAATGCTGTAGAGTGGTGAAGGTCACTAGTTGGTAGAAACATATAGCGATAGGGAATTCAGACAGATTACTGCTGTAGCATGGGGATAGAATGGATTTCCCAAATACTGCAGACCCTCCAACATGACCCATTCCATTAGGTACAATTTAATCCACTTCTGAGCTTCCAACTGTCTGTCGCTCACCAGGTTTAAATTAATTTGATATTTAAAAAACTATTTGCCTTCACAACAAAGGTGGTTACCATAGTAACTGACAGTTGGAAACTGAGGAGCAAAGTATTTTGTACCTATTGGAATGGGTCATGTCGGAGGGTATGATACTGATTAAAAAAATACATCAAGTTCAGTTATTTTATCGCTTAAGGTGGCCACACACTAGGGAGATTATCGCTTCCAGCGTGTGATGGCCAATATTTGGGATGATTTTCCCTAGTGTGTGGCCAACTTTTATCATTGTGTCAACAAATTGAAACGTACATCTTTTGGCTTTTCCCATGTCATATTTTCTTTCCTCCCTGTTGTTTGTCTACGGTTAGATGAAGTGACATTTAATTATTTGCAATAAATGAATTGTGAGCTGTGTAGCGGTGCGGAATAAGCCACATCAAATGTTTTATTGCGTTATTAATTATACCTGAGAGTGTGAGATACTAATAGTTTATTATTTTTTTTTTTATATATACAAATAATAATGAAGTGCCCGGTGTTACCCAGGTTTAAATGTTCAAGTGAAAAAAAACGTATTAATGAGTTGGATGAAACTCAGCATTTGCGAAACGCGCGTACGTGGTTTGCGAGGTGCCTGTCATGTTCCCGGTTCGCTTACACCACGGATGTTGCTGCCGTTGTTCCCTGCTGCTTAAACCTGACGTTATAATGGACACTGTGCTTTTTCTTTGAACCTTTGGTCAGGAGGTGTTTTTTTTTATCTTTCTTTTCATGTTTATTTTTGTTTGAGAATAGGGCCAGTTCATTGACCAATTATGATTAGTACAATCTTTTCCGCCATTTACTGTGTGTGGAGTTACTAGCTATAGTTTCTGACATGAGACTTTGCTCTAATTAGTACCACAGTGCAATTTGTTACAATCTTTGGTCTATGAATCTGTTACAATTTGTGGTGTTACACTACTTATAGAGCAATGTGGAACCACTGCTCCTTGTATTTTTACAATTGTAGCTACTTTTTTTTTATATTTGTTATTGTTGTCTGGATTATTTTGGATTAATAAAACATTTTTGTTATTTTTGCAATTCTGTAGCTGCTCATATATTTCGCTGTGCAGTAGTGGTTTAGGTGTTAGAATGCCAGAGCATCCTCAATAGCGGTTCTAATATTTTCTGTAATACCGCTGGGTGGCACCCCATCAATTATTTCAGTTCTATGTATAATTAGACAACTGGGCGTTATTTGGCATTCGATGGATATGATAGTTATGTGTTAATCTGTTAATTACACCTGAGAGTGTGAGATACTAATAATTTTTTTTTTTTATATATATACAAATAATTACAGAATTACCCGGTGTTGCCCAGGTTTAAATGTTCAAGTTATAAACTGGCTGCAATCTCGCTCTGATTGGTTAGGACTCCTGTCAATCTTGACAGGAGTCCAATGCAGCCAGCCAACTGGCAAACTGAACAAAAAATTTATGAATGAAAAAAAAAGCGTTTCATCCTCTCTATGCAGAACATCTCACACTGAAAGATGTTCTGCAGATTTATAAAGGGCCAGCTGACAGTAGAGTGTGGCGGTACAAAGTCCGATAATCTGACTTTCCCACACACTACAAGATATCGTCTCCTTGAGACAATAATCATTTGGGAATTCCCTTCAGAGCCTGTCTGGGACAATAATCTGAGCTTTTATAAATCTGTCCAATCCACAATTAATGTAGGATCGGGCCAACAATCGCTCTAGTGTGTGGCCGGTTTTAATCTGGCCGTACACTAGAGCAATTATTGGTCTGAGCATCCAATGATTGGGTGATCAGACCAATTATCGATCTAGTGTGTGGACATGGCGGATTTCCAAAACGTGAAATAATATCTTTAGAAACGTCCAATCATTTTATTATTTGCCTCTCCAAACTGTTATCAACAGCAAGCTCCTGATACCATGTGTGGGCAAGTCCAATTGTGTGTGGGTAAATCCAATTATTGCACCTGTATCTTCACCTTCTGGCTGGGGTTTCCCCATCTGTCTGACCCCATAAATATTAACAAGCACAGCAGTAATAAAGTAATTTTATGTTCAGCATCCTGCAAGAGACACAGGGCTTCCATCACTATATTACTGACGTACTTGCTGATAATTAAGGAGTCAGACATGGGAACTATGGGAAACTACAGCAAGAGGTTGACTGTGACTGCTGAACAGAGATACCATAGGCAGCCAATATGCTTGCTGAACAGGCCTAGACAAAAGGGGCCCATGCATTCAATCAGTGCAGAGAATGACAGGAGGCTTGCACAGCTCATCAGATGCATAGGCCTCCTGCCAATCTCTGCAGCCAGGAATAGCAATCCCAGCAGAATAGGAGAGTGGACCTTTTCCCTATGGGAAAATCATCCCATATATCGGACACCTCATGCCTGGAGCAATAATCATTCTAGTTTTGGGCTAGCTTCAATGCTGGAAAGGGCTGCACTCTGTGCATGGTCCCCCCTCAATCTGCTCTGCCGGCCAGGCGGTGTGTGGATAATCCAACGATGTTACACTAGACATGTGTAACATGCACTTACAGAGATCCGTATACAGATCAGACATGGACAGAGTATAACCAGTACCCTGTATAACTCCACTGTATCGGCATGCTGTGTTGTACCTGCATGCCACTGCTGTGTGTATTGTACCTGCAACACTGTCTGCATAACCTGCCACAGTTATTTATCCTGTGTGTACCTGCAATACAACAGTTCCCATTCTACCCAATTAACCTGGTTAAAGGAAACACTGCCTGGATTAAACCCCATTTCAAACACCAGCGACACCTCTTAGACACCTAAAGGCTCTGCAATTACTTACATGGAGAAATTTCTAACATTACATTGTCTTTCATTCTGCAGAATTACAGAATTGCTGGTGTACAGCATAGACACATCACACAGGCATCTGGCTAAACCTAGTTCTTATTCTCCTGAACGCTCAATCTAAGGGAGATTTTGTGACAAATAATCATGTTCACTATTTACAACACGTCCCTCAGTCTGACTATTCCTCGCGGGAAGAGAGCCGAGAGGCTTAATATGGAACCTGGTTAGAATCCCAGCGCTGGCTCCCACTTGCAACCAACTTTGTAAAAGCAAAAAAACTAAAATGTAATGATGTCGCTTAAAGCAACAGTGAAAAACATGGGATGAAATGGAATGAGTTCCAAGGCTTTAATGCATTGTTATGGAAGGAATGAGCAATCTATAAGGTCTCTGTGTTAGTCAGAGTTTATGGGTATCAAATGCTGTTAGCAAAACGTAAAAAGGAACAAGTTTTCCATGATGATGGATTAGGTAACTATAAAATGGTGAGGTGGGAACTTGTTGCACTGTAGCTCAAAGCATTTGCTGAATTGTCCCCTCTAATAATGAGTTTGGAAGCAGATAGGAATTTGCCTCTTACAAGAGATATGGAGTCACCGGTTAACTCCGCCATTAAAAAACTATCACCACGTAAAAAGACAGGACAAGAAGTGTCTAAGTGATCCTGTGTTAGTACAGACATAAACTTGGTTGAAAGTGGATTATGCCGAATCGGACCAAGAATCACAGTAATGTGTAGTTCCGATGGATCTCTGAAACCTCCGTTAATCTCAATAATGAACATATCTGGGTGAATTCACTAAATTTAGACAGCCGAGCAGCTAGACATAGAGAAAACCTATTAAATCACAAATGTAAACTAAGATTGTACAATAAAAAATACATTGCACTGCATATAGAAATGTACTATGAAGCAGCTGACTGTGAGAGATATTTAAGTTCAATTTGGAAGCTCGAACAAATGGTATCTCTGTATATTACAAATGCCGGATCCAGATGCGAGTCCTGGGAACATGAATTTCCCATTTTCCAAATAGGATTCAGCCAGACAATAGCTGATGCCATACACTGTTAGTAGGTAACCCATTTTCCATCTCCTCCTGGTCCTAATACAGCAGCAGAAAATGCAGAGCAGAGAAAGCAGATTGACTGAGTCCAGATCAAAATAGACGGCAACCGATTTGATGAAGTCCCGTATCAATAATGATCAACGCACACAATCCACTAATAAAAAACTGACGCGTTTCGTCCTTATGTAAAAACGTTTTCAAAACATTAATTTGCAGTGGTTCTAGCAAAGTTCCCTTTACAGCTAGATGCACTTGGTCACAACATTTTTTTCTTATTTATTCAAGTTACTAAAAATGTGCTAATTAACGTACACAACCTCTAATCAATATGCTGTGCACCTCCTTACACATAACCATTAAAGAAAACCCCAAACATTATTTATCCAACAAATCTCAATTCAACTTTAATACTTGCAATTATTAAAAAAAAATAAAAAATTAAACACATTAAATAAGCAAAAGAAACCTTGGTTTACCCAGAGAATATATTTATAACCC
>WWET01000576.1:216697-235216 GCA_011038615.1 Limnodynastes dumerilii | reverse complement strand
AGTATCTTTCTGACCTGTTGTCCCCCCTCATTATACCCACACACACACACAGCCTAACTCTAAGTCTCCAGAGGGGATTACTCAACCATTCATAAAACAAAAAATCTAAAATGACTCATTCCAAATGGAGTCGGTCAAAAAGCAACTTTCGGCTGTCTCTACTTTGTAATGACACGCATCGGTGCGGGGATTTACACCGTCAGCCCAGCGATATAATCTAATGCACATAATATTAAACCTCATACACTAAAGGTCCTTGGTGTATGCTGTCACCAGCCTGCACAGGATGTGATATCAGCACAAACGAATCTCTAATACAAAAGACAATGAGCTCATGTCTCACTCAATGCCCACTGATCCCTATAGATATCACTCCCAGCACTTGCTGACTGTAGAATAGGACTACTCCCTAGAGGTCACAATACACAGCCTGAGGTCAGTACGTGTGTTCTAGTTACTGGCTCCTCTGTGTGATGCTAATCAAGAACACAGGTTTTATGAGTCCATACACAGTCTGGCTATACAGGAAAAAAGCAGCCAAATGCAAGCATACAAATATCACCTCTCTCTTTATTGCCATTTTTATGTTTTTATTTATTTTGTTTTTGCAATGTTTTTAAATAGAAACAAGGTTAACAAAATCCCCGCCTGTATGGTCTGGAATAAAAACAGAACTGCGCCCATAATAATAATGTAATCATCCTTTACCTGTTCTTTCACCGATGCTAAAATGTTTGTAGCTGTGGATTCTGGTTCCATGCTTGTGTTGGGAGGAGCTTCCTGAGGGGGCTTCGGTAGCCCCTCCTCCATCATGGGGGTCTGCTCAGGTGCGGGCATGGCACCTAAACAAAAGGAAAAAAAACAAAAAAAAAAAAGATTAAATCAATGGTTTAATATAAAAATATATATATATTGGTGTGTGAAAACTTATGAAAGAAATATGTAAACACTTTTGAGATTAGTAACACAGAACATCTTTTGATCATACATAAGTTTGAAAACTTCATAGTTGAGTTTTAAAAGTTTGATTTCCGGCCTCAAGGCGGTTTCATTTTTGAAATGGTGCAATCAATGTGCATCTCTGTGTTTCTACCTGTCCAACCATCTGCAGTATTAGGCTTTTCCGGGATTAACATGCAAGCAGACCTGGGCGTCGCCTGCGTGTAAAACCCTCTAACTTCACTTGTAAGGTTTCCGTTGGTTGTTTAAACTCGTTCTGTCATTTATTCAGCAAGAAAAGCAATTAGCAGAGGCAAGCAGGGAACAGGCTCCTGATGTAACTGTCACAGACACAGGGTCTCAACAAAAAAAACAAACACATAGCCCAAAATATCTATTAGATGAACACTAAAGTATGTTATTGTCTGGAGAGTACACAAGGGGTAATTTAGAATATGAAGGATGATCGCTTTAATCAGCGGTCAGTCACTTCTGTGTCTGCGTGTAGCTGCCTGCAAGAGTCTGTAATCATCACATGATTAAAGCACAAAAATGAACTCTCCTAAGATATGTCTTCAACAAAGTGCTGAACACTGAAGTCACGAAAACACTTTCTGCAGTGTACAGACTTGAACAGGTCACAGGACACACAATGGTGTTTCAAAAAAAAAAAAAAAGCAGAGCGTTTTACCCATAAAGGGTTGTAAAATAACTTTTATTTTTTAGAGTCAAATCGATTATTATGGGAATACTGTTGGCTGGAAGCAGGGGCAGAAGGTGAAAGGCATGGAACCCATAGCAAGGAGGCGTGGGCCAAGTCTGGATGGATGAGACTAGGCGGAGTTATGCTATATTGGGGGAGGGGCAAGGTCATCTGCAAGAACAAAAAGTTGTCATAGGCTGACAGCTTAAAGCAGCACTGGTCACTATGTATGTGTTCAGGGCAAAAATAAACAACTCTGCAATGCTATGGACAATATTTCAATTCAATAGACTGCAGAGATCATCACGTTAAAATGAATTGCTGGATATTGTATGTATCCCTCAAGGGGATGTGATTCGCCACGGAGAACGGCCCTTTTTCGAAAGTGCCATTGTCAACACCCCATATGCGTGGACGGAGCTGAACCAAATCTTCCTCAACGCCATAGACAGGTAAGCCCAATCCCTAATTGCCCAACCCTTATGCAAATCCTTACCCTAATCCTTCCCTTCCATTACCCTAACCCTCCCTTCCCCTTATCCGATCCATCCTCTCCACACAGCCTAACCCTAAGACCACCCTGTTACATTATATCCCCTCCCCTGCACCTGTCAGTGCATCGGGAACTATCGGGTTCTGCAACGGGTGTATGGCGTTAATTTCTAGTTGCAGACATATTTGAAATCGTGTATTTGTGTTTCAAAAATGCCATTTTTCAAAGCGGCATGCTCAACTCCCCTCAAGGGTGCACCCCAAAAGGCCATGCAAAGAAACCTTCAAACAAGGAATAAATAAAAAATATACACCCAAATACAGTGACAATCCTGTAAAACAGATGATATGTGCAGCAAACAAGAGAAGTGATCAGCAATGCACAGTCCTGCTGTGTGTACAATGTACGCCTCAATGCTAAGCTGAAACACCAGGCTACATGTACAGCCATAGACTAATGCATACAGCAAGGAAGAGAATACTACACAAACACAAGCCTACAGCCTGCACTGCAATTACAGGAGTCGTTCAGGTGATTAATTTGACAATTCATTTTAGTAAGCAGAAACATTTGCCTTCATGCTCAGACTGCACCTTCTATTCTAAATAAACTAATTAGCAGAAAGCATTATTTAACCTGGAGAAACGGCCCCGAACAGGCTAGTAAATCCATAGGAGGTAAAGGATCCCATTAACAAATAACACCTGCTCATTAGGGCATCATTAGCCCTAAACCCTGACCTACAAAGTATGTTCAGAGCACGTATAAAAATAGAATTTGTGGCACTAATGTAAAATGCTATTTCCATAACATAAAAACACCCCACCCCAGAGACTGACCTTTGGGAAACCACTACTTTTAATAAAAGGATTACAGACAAAGAGTTATTTATACTCTTGGGTCAAAAACGGAGAAATTCAGTGACGGCTGGGTCTTAGAAAGGCCCGGTATATAAGGCATACAGCAATGATCCCTGGGAGGCGAATGGACAAGGGACGGTTTTCTAGGTATTAAATTCCATCAGGTGACCCAAGATATGAGGTGTGAATATATTATAATGTGATCTCCAAAGTGCCAATGGTTGATCTGAACAAAACCATCAGATGATACAAAGCATCGCGTTAGTACTTTAGTAATAATCATTAATATCAATGTGTTGAGAGTCATTGACCCAAGCAAAACAATCAACTCACATCAATATACTGGGGCCTGATCCAGAACTACGCTTCGAAGCGATTTTATGCGTGGCGGAGACGTAAAATCGCAGTTTAAAACGCACATTCACGTAGCGTAACTGTGAACGTATGGGCCATTCACGTATGTGTCACATAAATACTTACGTGTGGGCGTGCCAAATTTACGTTACTCCAAAACACGACTGAAATACGTGAAGTAGGCGGGGGGTGGTATTTAAAGTGTACAGTGCTACGCGTGTACAGTGTACGTGTGCTAAGCGGCGTACGTTCACGTAGTCTATACGTCCGTTTGCGGACGTACACTCTTACGTGTGAAAAAGTTAAGGTAGGATTTGGGTAGCGTATCTTGCCAAAATACGTCCGTGCAAGGGGCGTGACAAGGGGAGTGCTGTGAACTTATGTGCACGAAAATACACTCCGCGAATAAACGTACGGCACACATAGTTCTGGATCTACCACCTGGTGACTAACTCTAGCAGCGAGAATTCCCCTATACATACGAAGACAGGATACGGTAGTTTCAGACACTCGTTTGCATCTAAGCTTGCTCCACAATCCTTCACTCTACTTTGATGCCTGATCGACACTTCCAGACTCTACTCACCCCTACACATCACCCCCCTCCCCCCCCCCCCCCCACCCCACCCCACTTGACACTTAGCTGACTTATCACAATATGAACGGGTGAGTACGATACTTTATCTTGGGGTTAGGATGAGGCTGTGGTAAGGATTAGTGTTAGTGTAGAAACTTTAAGTGTTGGAAACACTAAGATCGATATGATAATACTAATTAACCTTAGTGAACCTTGGTACACAACCCTGTCCAGTTTATTTGTATCAACAGTCATACACTGATGAACTAATGTTGTTGAGTGTAGGACGTGTATCAAATGACTTTCTAGGTCACACATCACGTCTATGAAGACACTCGTGTTGCCTGGAACATGTTAAAGTAATACAAATGATCCCATGCACCTTTAGTGTGACGACATTAAATTAAAACAGTTACTGAATCCTAATTGTAATATATCCAATTCATTGAAATCTACGATAAGTCATTGAAAATAATTGACCTGCATGTCCACTGAAACATAGAAAGTGACGGCAGATAAGAGCCACATGGCCCATCCAGTCTGCCCAGTTGTTTATTTAAAACTATACTGACCCAAGACTCTATTTACCCTCAATTTAGTCTGAGATTTAAGATATCCTTATATTTATCCCAAGCATGTTTACACTGTTCTCCTGTGTTACCTCTACCTCTCAGATGGGAGAATATATCACTTATCTATCACCCTTTCAGTGAAGTCATTTTTCCGCACATTTCCTCTGAATCTACCACCCTCCAGTTTATATTCATGCCCTCGTGTTCTATTACAACTCTTCCTCTGAAAAATGCCCCCTCCTCTAGCTGGTCACAACCCTTGATATATGTGAAAGCTGCAATCATGTTCCCCCTCTCCCTTCTCTGCTCCAAGCTATACATGTTCCTTCCTCTAGCCTTTCTTGGTATGGTTTGTGACACAGGCCACGCACCATTTTAGTTGCACTTTTTTGCACAGTCCATACACCACACAGCGGTGTGGGGAGAAAGTAGTAGACAATCGCTACCCTATTATAAGGTAACTGGCACATTTCATGTGGGTAATGCTCCTCCGTTAAGTCCAGGCCACAGTCAAACCAAAACTGAAATAGTCATGGTTAGCCTGGGTTTCCGTCCGCAAAGAGGAAACCACAGGACCCACACGAGAAGTCACAAGTATAATGACTCAGCTAATTACTGTCTCTATACAAAACAATGACTGTCACAATAGTGTAAAAATAAAATCTGCAAAGTGTCACGTAGAGGTAACAAATATAGAGATATGAGAGAGATAGGTGTTCGATAGATAAGTGATCGATTGATAAGGTGATGGACAAAAAGATCTCCAACATGATCTCCCTTTGTATCTGACCACTGACAATTTGTTTGTTCCTTCTGCTGCTTTAGACCAGTGCTCCTCAACCCGTGTGCCACGGGATGTTGCCAAGTGTGCCACGGTGCAATGCCTCCAACAAGAGAAAAAGCACTAGAAGACCTTGCAGCTACATGAATGTGGAATACTGGAGAGCTAAAGACACACGATTGGTTATACTGGGGAGGCTGCAGACACATGAATGGGAACTACTAGGGAGGCTGGAGACACATGATGGGGGCTACTGGGGAGGCTGCAGACACATGATGGGGGGCTAACATAGGTAAAAGGTTATAAGAAAAAAACAAGTTATTAGCTGCGATTTTTTAATTTATCAAATAATAATATCTGTGTATGTACTTTGTAATTCCTGCTTTTTTTTTTGTATATTTTGCTTTTGGTGTGCCGCAGAATTCTGGGAAGGGCTTAGGTGTGCCGCGGAATTCTGGGAAGGGCTTAGGTGTGCTGCGGAATTCTGGGAAGGACCTAGGTGTGCCGAGGGTGAGAAAAGGTTGAGGAGCACTGCAAAAAAAAGATATAAAAACACAACTGCATATATAAATGATGATGTAGCCACATCTTAATTCATAGCAGGGACTGACTAAAGCTGCTGGATATCATGGATAAAACACATTTCTGCATTAAGCATCAGGTTAAGAATTAAGGCAATGACCAGTCGTTGCTTTGACGCTGGACCTGCTTGGGAAACATTTGAAGTATTTTTTTGACCTGCAGGGTAATGCCCTTTAATGCAAAAGTGTGAGCAATAGGGGAACAATTAATAGAATTGCAAACAAACAAGATTTCATTGCTTGACCTTTTGTGTAAAGTGCAGCTGAACGCTATGTGCTTAAAGCCTGGGAACATTAAGGAAAAAAAAAACAAAAAACAAGTTACGTTTAAATCTCAAGGTTTTAGCAGGTAAAAAAAAAAAAATTGGTTACTTGAGCATGGCAGGAACAGAAAAAGGATTGGGTCGCAGATGTAGAAGGTATAATTATAATTATGTACAAAAGGAACAGAAAAAAATGTATATTAAAAATTAAATACGAGTCTAGGCAGTAGTACCAATTA
Source organism: Limnodynastes dumerilii (assembly GCA_011038615.1). Taxonomy (NCBI): domain Eukaryota; kingdom Metazoa; phylum Chordata; class Amphibia; order Anura; family Limnodynastidae; genus Limnodynastes; species Limnodynastes dumerilii. Next base: position 228,854 of record WWET01000576.1, on the reverse strand, counting down.
ATGTACCGCAGTCCACTTAACTGAGCTCCCAATAGGCAAAGCATTTCAGAAATGGTACATTTTATAATTGGTCCAGGCTGCCTGGCAGACATGAGTGTGGTACAAAATAAAGCAAGATATTTAACCATAGTAGAATACAATGTTTTATTGATACTTTAGGTTTTTCAAGTATTTTATAAGATGACATGTCCAAATGTTGAGTAGGGATCACTGCGGTTTGACTGTCATGGATACTGACGTCACGGGTACTATATAGGTACACGTTTAGTAAGCACAGATCAAATTTAACAACAAGGGTCTGGATCTACAACAACGCCATCACTGTGATTGGACCTCTGTGCGCAGCAGATTTGCGATAGCTTATTGTTGTGCGATCATGTTTCATAACAGCGAATATAGCTTCATCCAAATCCACTTCCTTCAATCCTCAGTCCTTTCCAGCATGAAAGACTGGATCCAGATCCGAGCTAGAAGTCTTTTGCTTGTCTTTAAGACCGCGTATACGCAATCTACATTGCAACAAGTAACGCAGATTACATTACAGAATTACTGAGCATGGGCAGTAGAACATATCGGAAAACTCTGCATACAGCCCACAATGTCTATATTTCAATACAGTGTATCTACAGGTTTAACGATATGACCTTATAGAACACAGCAGCTCAGTGAGTAAGATCGATTCCCAGACAAGGCCTTATCAGTGTGGAGTTTGCATGCTCTCCCTGGGTCTTCATGGGTTTCCTCAGGGTGCTCCGTTCTCCTCCCACATGCCCAAAATCATGCTGTTAGGTTAATATGTTGCTAACAAAATTAACCCTAGAGTGTGTGTGTGGTAGGGAGTGTGACTCCATTGGGGTGAGTGATGTGTTCCTTATACAACAGCTGGAGGGTGGTGGGAAAGGGCAGACTAGTTGGGCCAATTGGTTCTATTCGACCATCACATTCTATGGAAACAAAAAAACTGTAGGTCTAATACATTTTGTGGCCCCTGCACACTTTTCAAATGGCAGGAGTCTCCTAATACAGATATCCTAAGTACACATATAGCAAACCAGGGACTCACCTACAGGAGGTGCCCTGACGCTGGGCAGGTGAGCTTAACCCAATATAGCTATATTGTGACCTAAACCTCCTTTTTATGTCTATGTTGACATAGTGTTATATAGTGTTTGTATGGAGCACCGGTCCCGTCTTTTGTTCCTTGCAGCAAAATAAAAGCATTAGCATGAGTAAGATATATATAGTAAAAACAAATATAAAACCACACACAGGTCCATAAATCACAAGGGCGTGAAATTCAGACATCTCTGCGAATGCTCTGTTAACCCCTCCCTGAAGAGACGCTAACAGACTTTACCTTAAGCTTCCTAATTCGTGCAAATGTAAAATGGAGGCAGTTTGGAATTCTGGATCGGCCGCAGAGCGTTAGCACGCCTATACTATATATCCTAAAACCAAGCCACATCCACATCCGAGTGCAATCCTCCTGGTCACAAACGTCCTTTTTCTTATACAGATAGGGCAGACCGCGTTCCAATCTGCAAAACACAAATACCGACACAACACGCAGAAGAGCCGGAGAAGCCTGAAGTGTGGGTCTGCTTCATTATTACGATTGTTCAAGCCATACTGCGAATTAAAAACAAGGGATTTACATCCCGTATATTATACACATGTTAAGTTGACCAACTCACACCAAAGCCTTCCCTTTATGGGCAGTCCTAAGCATTACTGAGCTATAAATATTAATATTGGCTATGCTTTTTATCCGGTTTACCACATAGCTTTTAAAAGTAATAGCAGCACAAGCAATAGCAAAAACCTCTTGATAAATAGCAAATGGAAGCCTAGGGAATCACCTAACAGTTGGTTAATTAATAAGGAGGGGGCTACAATAAGGGATTGATCACAAATGCTTCAATTAATATTAACTAAGTGTAATGAACAGAGAGCTGAAACACACAAAAAGACATTGCACCAGATCTGGATTTAAGAACGACGGAGTACTTACACACATGCCTAACGCACGTACCCTGTCTGTTCCTACGTATGTTTACCGAGACCTGATACACATTGGAGCGCAGTACGATCGTTGCCACATTCCGTGCAGCTCTGGCATCCAATGGACCACCAAGTGGACATGATGATGGAGAGGAATCCATGCAAACCACACAGTAGGAAGTAGTTCTCGGAAGATCTGTGCGTGCTCCGGGAATGTACCCGCCTTGAACGCACACACTTTAGGATCACGCGCTTACACAAACTGACGAACGCCTGTAAACATACTTCCATCAGGCTCCGGGTCCATTGTACTGGATCTCAGAAAAGCCTGGATGGAGGTCATTATTACGGCTAATCACTCTATGCTTCCTAATAAAAGCAGGACATTTTGGTTCCACTTGAATAGTGGACATTGGCTTGAATTGGTGACCAATACGTCTATTGCCTATAGGTATATATAGCTGTGGATCATTCAGGTGAATAGTAGGCCAATGCTATATGATCATTATAGTCTCCGATCCCCCTCTACAGAAGGTTGCCATAGTAGGAAATTATTCTCTGAAAAACCATATTACATATGGCGAATGGCGGATGAATCTTTGTGGCAATGCTCTGCCAATAGAAAACTGAGATTGGGAATAGGTAAATAGTTCAACCTATACTCAACTGCGACAGGCTTCTTTGAGCTATGGTTAGGGTTAGGCTGCGAGAAACAGAGGGTTAAGGTTACGAAAGTTTAGCAGAAATCACACACAAACACCTTTTATTTAAAAACATGGGGGTAGATCCAGAACTACGCCCGTCTTCCATAGACGCACGTAATGCAACGAACAATAGCTACTGCGCATGCGTAGTAGCTATTGTACGTAATCTGCGCATCATTCCGATACGTAGATTGCGTATATGCGCTGTTTTAGACCACATATACGCAATCTATGTATCGAAACGATACGCAGATTACGTACAATAGCTACTACGCATGGGCAGTAGCTATTGTTCATTGAATTACGTCCGTCTATGGAAGACGGACGTAGTTCTGGATCCGGGCCATGGTGGTTTAAGAACATGAAAAAAATGTTCATTCCTAAAATAGGAACTTCAGAACCGTAATCCTGCCACACTTCTACTGAGTTACAATACTGTAAAAGGCACCCAGGCTTGAAAGATTTTTCAGTCCACATATTGCCAAATGACACACAAATACATCATTGGCTAGCAACACTACATGTATACAGGTGTGTTACGTGATGGAATACAGGTGCCTTAGATTAGCTGTAGCATCACCTGACAATAAGTGACCTTTTTAGTAAATATCTAGGGTATAAGTGTATATTTTCCAACCAAAAGAATCTTCAGAAGAGCTGTAATCAGTTTTGTGTAATACCAACTAAGAACAAATTAAAATAAAGATAGCCGGAACAATTTATCCGTGCGGCTTAGTAAGAGAGCTCACAGGTGTGTTGGATATGAAGCAGATGTTTCTACTCCCACACATGTGAAGAGAGGGAAGACTCAGCGTAAAGTTTGCGTTGATGAATATTTGCGTTCCAAATCTACACAATTCTCCATCTGCGTGCCTGCCTAAATCCCACCTCCTCCCAAATTTATTTAGTTATTTTTTTTTAAAGTTGCCAGAATGTGGACTTTAGACATAATGAAGTTACAAAGAACCTAAGATCTTGAATCTTTCTGGCAAGTATGATACCAAAATAACCCATAGAGCTTAAGCTTGCGGACAGGGCCCTGTTACCCACTCAGTCTATCTGTTACCACCTAGCGCCGTATTCACAGATGCGTAGTAACTTTATTTACGGAAGTTACGTAGAATATACGCACGTAAATGCATTAGGCGCGGACATGTGAATCGCACTTGGGGACATACGTACGGAAGGGCGGGATTGAAATACATACTTGAAAAGTTACGTGAAAGAGGGTGGGGGTGGGGCATTTAAATGATGCTTTGAGAGCGCGGTTACATAGAATCGCACGTACGGCATACATATACGCACGTAAGTACACATGTAAAGTTAGAGGTGGTCTATGGAGGTGTAAGTCTACGATAGCACGGCCGTGAGAGAGGAGTGTCCTAGGTGTTGGCTTGTTACGTGTGTGCGTATAATCGCGTACTTTAAATAAAACGGATCTGTGAATACGACCCCTGGTCTTTAGAGGATTGGTGAAACTGTAAAGTGCTATGTGATGTGTTGGCACTATATAAAAACATGGTAAATAAATGTTACGCAGATTAAACACTGAAACACCAAAAACGGCTGAGGAGAAGAGTCCTTTGACCCTTGCGGTATTCCCAGTCTTATTTTTAAACCATACGGACATTTTGGATATCATTATATTTATCCCAAGTATGTTGTACTGTGTTAGGCTCTATCACCTCCTATGAGAGGTTATTCCACTTATCAATGACCTTTCCAGTAAAGTCATTTTTCCGCATATGTCCTCTAAGTTAGCACCCCCTCCTGTATAAACGCATGACCTCATTTTTGAATACACTTCATCCTTTGAAAAATACCACCCTCCTATATATGGTTACATGTTATATATGGGAAAGTGGCTATGATATCCCCCTTTGTGCATTTTCTGCTCCAAGCTACACATGTTTAGTTACCCCTAGTCTTAATTTGGATGTTTTGTGACACAAGCCATGTGCCATTTTAGTTGCCCATCTTTGCATGGTGTGTTATGTCCTCCAGAACTGAAAATAGTTGTGACAGGACACACGGATCCTCATTGCTACGGCCAGAAAATGTGACACAATCCACAGATCCTACTGCTGTCACCAGTCTGTACCCAGTGTTCCCGACCGTTGACCTGCTACATTGCTACGGGATACGACTTAGCCCGATATGGCTCCTACACCGTGGGTATAGGGGTTCCTTACAGGCAGTAACCAACTGTCACTGGCTCCTCCCACTGCACTGTAGGAGGGGTTTGCTGCCACCACAAAACTCCAACCACAGGCACCTAGAACTGCTTTCTTCCGGGTATCCACTGGAATGGCTGTTGCACGCCCCTGGTCTGGATGTTGTCCCCCTGAACCACGTGCTTCAGTTCAGGGCTGCTGGGAAGCTGGCAGAGCAAACAGGATGCTGGGCTCTCTTCAGGTTAGCAGCCATCAGCACCATCATTTGGACCTTTAAATATCCTGGAGGGCGCCAATAAACGTGACTTTGAACACTAGGGGGATCCATGAAAGCTCCTTGTAAATGAGGAATACAGGCCTCCCCAAAATGGCCGCTGTCTGCAGATTACAACGCTCTATTGCCCGTTAGTCGCGGGAAAAGGTCAGCACTTCCTGGTTAACTTCCACTGCAGTTTGGGCGCACTGTGTTACTAGGAACGCTATGGCTGCATGCTTCTCCCTTAACAGGGATACAGATATGGCCGTTCACACCACCTGTTCCTTACTCTGATGCTGGCATGTTTGCGGACCGGAGAGCCTCCAGACTGACGCTGGGTATCGCGGCATTGCCCGCTTTGCTGGGTGAGTAGGAAGAAATGTATACCTGCCTGGCTCCTATCCACAGGAAAAATAAAGACACCATAGAGAGGAGGAGGGACCTATTTAGACATCCGGGGTTGTCTTTCTTTTTGCCTGTGCTGGCTCCCGATCAGAGGAGATAACCCAAGGTCTATGCTGCCATCAGGTGATTAGGAAAGATGGTTTATTAGTTCTTCATTGGGTCCCGATAAGGACCTCTGGACCAGTGGTGTTAAGTACCTCTGATATGTCCAGGCTCAGATGGAATACTCTTCACACAGACACAGCTCGGTTTATATACAGGTTTTGGCACACATGCTGGGAGGAGGGGGGGAACACCCACTCCCAGGTCCAAACTGTGCCGCTCCGTCTCAAATATAACATTCAATTATTACAGTCAAGAAATATTTCCTACAGATAGGACATTGACTCAATTTACAGATAACGCAATTCACATATAACAGGTTACATATAACACAATTTACAGATAACGACATTTCCCCAAGTCCATGGGCTTCTAAATTAGAGAGTTCCTGCACCTTAGGATGAAAGCTAATGACCCCCCACTGTCTCAGTCCAGGATGTGAAGCCTGAAAGAGCCTCATTACCATAGGTATTACCAAAGACATTGTCCAAAATGCCAACATTCATACAATACACTAGATCCCTGTCCAAAAATACAGTGATGCACTGCGTAACCAACATGAAATATACCAATTCATAAATTATATGGTGTGGTCCGTCCACAATAGTATTCCAGGTGAGGCCGCACCAATCACCTATAAAATGACATTAATACTTCTCTTTCTGCTTCCTCTCCCTATGCAACCAAGCATCTGACTTCCCTTTCTCATTGCTTTGTTACATTACTTGGCTACCTTTAAGTCACATGAAATAGTGACTCCTAGATCCCTTTTCATCCGCAGTAATTGCTAATGTAATAGCTTTAATATTATATTGAGCTTGGGGTTTTTTTGTGTCCCAAGTGCATGATTTTTGCATCTTTTGACATTAAACCGTAGTTGCCACACTTTTGCCCATTCCTCCAGTCGTCCAAGATAATCAATCATTTAGTTGTATTAAGGATATAAAAGAAAAGCGCAGAGATGGTGCAATGCGTCTAGCAGTAACCGCAATCCACGTTAACCTCGCTAGCAGAAAGAAGTGCCAACAGCACAGGCTGTGTTTAGTCTTTAAACCTCTTGCATTCCAAGGTCCTTACCACACCTTAATTAGAAAACCCGTGTTTGTGTTCTGTAATTGTCCAAGATAAGCCAGACAGGGCAACTGTGCCAAATCTGGAACACATATACACACACACACACACACACACACACACACACACACACACACACCTTAAAATAAAATGAGGAAATCCAGAGCTTCCTTTTCCTCAGTGACTTTTTCCATGAACACGTCTGTGACAGAGGCTCTGATTGATCTCTGCACTGCAGGTAGGAACTACTGTTTAGAGGAACACCAAACGGGATTCAATTATTTTACTTTAGTAAATGGTAATTTTGTTTTGTCAAAAATGAAAGCTAAATAAAATCAGTGAACACAAACATAAAAAAAACAAAAAACAAACAAACCCCAGTAAAAAAAAAAAAAAAATAGTGGCCGACGGGTTAAACCCCCTCAATAGCAGATGATTGTGAGTAATAAAGTAAAGCCTAATGTTGATTTTAAGACATTCCACAGAGAGTTTTGTGACTGCTGCCAAACTGTTAGCTACACAAACCTGCACCGCCCATGTCACAGTACAACACAAGCTGACCTCTGGATCAGATGAGTAAGACCCGGGTGTGGTGTTACCGGCTATAGACAGTATGTATAATAGAATGGATGAACTCTGTGCAATATCCCAGCAGCCGCTATATCTGCGATGACAGTGCATGGAAATGATGAAAGTAATTATGACTAGATGCTCGTGTTACAACCACATAGACTCACATTGTATCTGAGGCAATTTCACTACCTCCAAGCTAACATTCAGTGGTAGAGCGCAGACCAGTAGCCATTCAAAGATCTGCACATCAATGTTTATTTATTAACAGGTTTATATATAGCGCCATCAGATTACGTACCCTTTACAGAGAATATTTCACATTCCCATCAGTCTCTGTCCCATTGGAGCTACATACTAAGATCCCTGGACTGTACTCAGACTTGCTATTGAATTCCGTATGGTAGTCTCCGCTGCAGAGGCTATCGTACGGAATTTGTGATCCACAGAGATCACTACTGATCGGCTACATGAGGATTGTGGACCCGCCAACAGGGACCCTACCTTAAGTATCCCGCATGGAAGCCCTTCTGTGGGGGATACTGCATCATGTGAGGGTTAGGGTAATAGAAGGGGAGGATTAGAGTAAGGATTAGGGAACGGGTTGGGGCACCATGTTTTGGTGCTTCAGGGATCGATTGCTTTGGCTCTTCAAGGCAGAAGCAATCGAAATAGGGCCGTTCGCAAAGGGAGCCCACACCCGTTAGGAACAGGGCCCTCTTTCATCTTGTCCTTCACTTTCTTCAGTCTCATCTCTGTCCTCTGCATAGATACTTGAATTGTTTTGTATTTCTGTCCCTTGAATCAATCTGTATACTGTGTTTGTGTTTACTCAATATTCACGTTAGAATATACAATCCTACAGGGCCGCGGACCCTTCTAATACTAATATATCCAAAGTGAACAGGCGGCATTTCAAAGACCAGCCTGCACCTAAAAACTGCTTTATTATTAATAACACATCCAAAGTTCCTGTCCTCGTATGACTCTTCAGAGATACAAGATTTAAAAAATGTATCTCTCACATAAAAAAATAAATAAATGTAATTGTGTATAAGTATTATATTTACAGAATAAGAAATAAATGTACAAAGCACATACTTTCCATGACAACATGATAAAACCTTAGAACTGTCTTACGTTTAATGGAACTCTTCTTTCCTGCACTAGCCCAAATGGAAAGAACCGATAAGCTTCCATAAGAGATATAACGTCACAGCAGCAGTTAATGAAAAAACCCAGGGAAACAAAAAAAGTGAAATCGTCCACTAAATTAACAGCCACATAAAGCCGGTGGTGACATCAGCAACATGTGTCTGTACTCCATTCCTCAGGTAACTGCAACCAAATAGGATACGGAAGCATGCCCAGCGTGGGACAGTCAGGACGTATCTATGAACAGGTTTTTATATAGTGCCATCAGATTATCCAGTGCTTTACAGACAATATTTCACAGTCACATCAGTCCCTGTCCCATTGGAGCTTCATACTAAGGTCCCTAACACAGACACACTAGGGTTAATTAATTCAGCAGCCAATTAACCTACCAGTATTTTTTTTTGGGGAGTGTGGGAGGAAACCGGAGCACCCAGAGGAAACCCACACAGACACAGGGAGAACATACAAATGCCACACAGATCAGGCCTAGTCCGGGAATCAAACGCATAACCTCAGCGCTGTGAGACACAAGCGCTACTTACTGAGCCACCGTGCTGCCCAATAGCGGCATCAGAACCATCAGTAATGTGGGGTGGATTCAAACTGTTTACAAAACCACTGCTTAGTAAATTTACCCCAAAATGTTAATGAGGCTCTCGATATTTTCAAGACATTACTGGTTCTATGCATGCTAATTATATTTCACTGCTTAATTAAAAAAAAACCCTAGGAACGTTGTGTGTGTATATACTATAAAATGCTGTAAATATTCTCTATGTACAATTCTCTGGCACAAAATGATTTACACCTCTTCCAGGAAACATGTATTTTTCTCTGCTTACATGAATGGATTTACAATCACCGCTTAAATGCTGCCTATTGTTTACAGAATGAGGCATTATACCGATCTCGAGAGCCAGAGCTAAGCCGTTCGTCGCAATTATATTTCCTATTCTTATTGCAATGTATTCTTCTTTTGTATGTACATCTTTGGGAAAAACAAAAACGTTTGCAGGCAGAGAACTAGCGCCATGTCCTCATGTAGGGTCTTGTCCGTTCAGATGGCTAAGCACTTTATAACGAGTTCACAGTTCAATCTAGAGGTTAACGTCAACTCTTAACATATAAATGGTCACACGACTGACTCGTCCATGTCATATTAATTACCGTCCAGAAAGCGTTTACCTTAAAACACAATAAAACTCAGTGAACCATAATATGTCCAAGCTTAGTTATCAATTAAAATGTGGGCAGAAAAATCGTGGTGAGCAGGTTTACTTAAAAATAGTAGGCAAGATGAACGTGAATATTGGTTTAAGCCTAAAGAAATCCTAAATCTTAAATAAAATGGACTATCAAATAAGACGGGTGTGGTATGCTGGTTACAAGGGCTTCCTTTCCGAAAAAGCTCATCCAGAACGCAGAGGGGCAATGGGGATGTCATTGTGAGACATCTGCATCAAGAGTAATTCCTTACAGCGGCCATAAGAATTACGAAAAAGGTCAACGGCGAAAGGTAAGGTAACCATTCCCTTACCCTCTCTCTCCTCTTGTAACAGCCTACCCTTTTAACTTGCTTGTCCCAAAACCTGACCCTAGACTTCTGCATGTCGCAGCCTAATCTTAACCCTCAATGTCCTACAGTCTAACCCTAACCCTAACCTTCCCCTTCTAGAAGCCGAACCTTAACCCTCTCTGTCCCAAAGCCTAACTATAAGCAACCCATTCTTGGGAACAGGCAATTTTTAAAATAGAAAAATAATACCGTAAGAGTGCTAGAAAAAGCCAATAAATCTCGACAGTAGCAATTAAAAATGTAATTTATTTATTAGCCCAAAAATAACATAACAGAGCCGCTGTGCATTCGGATCGCTTATACACACGCGGAGGGTCTGCAGCATTCTGAATCAGCTTTTGCCTCTCATACCTGCGAGCATTATTGCCTTCTGAGGGACTGGACTTTTTCCACTCACGCTGGGACTCCTGTGAACAGTTTCATTCAATATCTGCTTTTGATGCAGCCATTACTCGAGTCTGGACATGCTAGTAGGGAGTACTGCAACTCATTCCATATACTGCACCTCTCTATCAAGAGACTATCAAGTGGAACTCATCTGCTACTGCTTATTTTCACCAGCATAACGGACTTTGGGATCCATTTCTCAGGGGTACTCTCAGAGTGTCCTAACCCAGGGCCGTTATTTGTGGTCTATCACTATTGAGGTTCTCAGTAACATTTGCATATTTTCCTAATTTTTTATTTTTTAAGTGCAGACGCATTGTATACATATTGCATGACTTATATGGGTATAATCATTGCTATTTTTCCTTCATTTTAGATGTTATTTTTGGTCTAATACATGTATTCAATTTTTTATTGCTACTGTCGAGATTTATTGGCTTTTTCTAGTGTTCCTACAGTATTCTCTCTCTCTGTTTTCCCCACTGACAGATTAGCAGTTTCTGTCTCTGAAGGTAGTGCTGTGAATTAGCCATCTCACCATATCCACCAAGCTCGAGTTTCATTTCTTTGTAATTTTGAACATAAGGCCATTCGTCAGTTACCTTTTTTTTTTTCCCAATAGGACATTTTCTACACTTAGGCTATTTCAGTCAACGATACAGCCGTCGGGCTTCATCACTGTCGAAAATTAAACCTAACTGGCAACCGAACCCCAAATAGGGCTTAGGGTCATTAATAAAAAAAATAATAATAATATATTGTTACTTTAAAATAAAAATAAATAAATAAAAATCAACCACCAAAACATCCAAAAGAAGAATAAAGACAGTATTTGTTTGTCCTACCAGAGTACAACTCACTAAACCTGTTCATGCCATTTTACATATCACATCAATAGTACATAATCAAAACCAAATTACAGCGGGACATTAATAATATACACAGCAGTCAGGAGAAAAGTAAGCTATCAAGAGACAAGACGGCAGTTTGATTGGGGATCTTACTATATTAAAGGCCTCCGGCAATATTCAAATTAGGAGTGAGTGAGCGAGTGCAGAATACAATATGAAGAGGAGCTGAAGAATATTGTGTGAACGGTGTTACTCACAAGAAGTAACGGAATGAAGTTAGTGCTGCAGAAGTCTGTATTTTGACAATGATAGAGCCGACCGCTTAATCACAGCTGTATCAGTGCAGACGCCCTTCAAATAAAGAATACTTTAATTTCGGAGCATAGTGCAAAGCCAAATGCTTCTGTTTCACCAATGTATCCCTTCAAAATGGTAAGGTTAGCTGCTGGACGGGAGTGGTTAGGGTTAGGGTTAGACTGCTGGACCGAGATAGTTAGGGTTAGGCTGCAAGACAGGACGGTTAGGTTTAGGCTGTGGAGAGGTGCAGAATGGGGACGGCTAGGGTGCGGAGAGGGGATAAGACTGGACTGCAAGGAGGGGGTGGTTAGGGCTAGGCTGAGGGATGGGGATGCTTAGGATTAGGGGACAATTACAATTAGGGGATAGTCAAGGTTAGGGTGAGGTAAATAGTATCTTTCTCCATTGGAATCTTCAAAGACGCAGCAGTTGTAGGAACTTTCTTTGGGAAAGAAAGTAATGTGCAGGAGAGCAGAAGTGCTGACCTGCAAAGGTGAATGTTACTGGCAGTAGGGGACAGCAAGGACTGAGGGTAGAAATGAGCTAGAATTAGTGGGGAGGAGTAGAGGAGCTCCGCGTGATGGGGGGGCAGAGGGGGCTTCGCA